>JAXGGA010001864.1:0-137663 GCA_038373865.1 Uloborus plumipes
GATAGACGACAGCATTGTTTCATTATGAATTATATCATAATGGTCTCGGTTTTTCTATCTATTGCTCTTTTATGAGAACAGAATAAGGAAATTAAGGTTTTAAAACATATATCCTCCCCAGGGAGTACATAGGGATTTATTTAGGGAAGGGTCAAGCCAATTATTAATGCAAATTTATAAATTGATAATTCAAAATGTTATAGTTTTTATTGAGAGAAGGTGGTTCTCAATTTATTTCGGAGGGGAGAGAGGTGGTCCACAATTCACTCCCTTGGCAACTGCTGATCTTGCTTCTGGTTTTGTGGAAAGTCATTATCAAAAAGGTGGGGGGGGGGGGGATGCAATTTTAGGGCTCAAATGGGGGTTGGGCAAATTTATCGAAAAAAGTCCCCGAAATGCATTTTTAGGTCACCCCTATGATCTCTCCCCTCCGGATTCTCCAAGTGCCCCCCCGGAGCAAAATGTCTGAAAGAAACACTGTTTATGGCAAATCCATCATACCTTTTCTTCATTTCGAAAATTCATTTTAAACGTATTATTTAATATTAAATAAAAATCAAGTTGATGGTTTAGAAAAGTTAACACATATTAACTGGAATTACATATTAAGCAGTTTCACATCAAAAAGATTGTACTGTATCAGAATTTAAGGTTATGGGCACGGTTTGTATGCAACTCAAACTATTTGGACAGTAACATGTAAACCTAATTTTAGTAATATGGATAGTGATAACACTTCCAGAATAATTTTAATGTTGATGAAGAAGAAATTCTTTTGCATCACTAAGAGTTCATCCACTATTTGCAACACTGAACTAAATGCAACATTGTATGTGTATTAAAAATAAATACATTTAATGAATTAAAGTATTATGTGTTATTTGTTAATTATGTAACAAAAAATATAAAATGAGTTATTGGCATAGGGAATAGTTGGTATTTATGGAAATATTTATACACAACTTCACACATTTCTGATTTAAAAAATAAATACAAATGTCATTTGAAATATGATATTATAAAAGATACCATATAGCATAACAATATTACACCTAGCAAACCTACAATGATGAAGATGGTAGTCACTAACCAAAAAGCATACATGTAGAGAGTTTTGTTGCAATAATTTGGACTGCTTTCATTTTCATAATCAGGCTCATAAATCCTATAGGTCCATATGCTTCCTATAAAACAATGATTCAAAGATTATAAAAAATAAAGACTGACTATTTCTTTGATGCATATTATATTTCAGGCTTGAAAACGTAGGCAGTACACCACCATCTGGGTTATGTCAACCAGAGACTGTAGTTTTGTCTTTATTAGGACTCATCAGTATGGCTTAAACAGTACCCATGCAGAAGGCAGAAATCATCTTATAGAAGTTTAGAGTGCAAAACAAACTGGTAGGTAAAGCAAATTTAGCACAGCATTGTGAGACTGCGTAAATGGAACAGTACAAATCCTAAATTAAAGGCAAAGTTTGCATATTAGTTAAAGTAAGCTGCCGCTCTTCAGCCACGGCTAAGGCAGAGTTATATGCAATATACCAACAGTCCAGTTATGCCATCCAGAGTCCGTCCTAATTTGGACTCATCAGTCTGGTGTAGATAATAACCAAACTGAAAAATGTAGATGTTATTTCAATGAAGCTGAAAGTTCTGTATATACTTTAGCTAAAGAATGCAGATGATATTTCAATGAAGCTGAAAGTGCTAAATTTACTTTAGCTACCAGTTTGTTGGCACTTGCAGTACACTGAAATAATTTCTGCTTTCAGCTTGGTTATTTACTGCTCCAGACTGGTGAGTACAAATCAGGACAAAACTGCAGTCTTAGGATGGCATAACTGAGCTGTCGTTACATTTAGTGCACATTCAAATCTTCTTTAAGCTATTGCACATCAATATAGTTTCCAATCGAATTCACTAGATTAAAATGTTTCCTCTGTTTAAGCAACTTTGATTAGTTGATATTTTTCCAAAACTGAAAAATATAGCTGCACTTATACATAAGTATTAACTGTTGGAAACATAATTCCACTCACAAAAACAGGATGCATGTGTCAGAGTGATAACATCTAGCCATTTATTTAAACATAATCTATCTCATGAATCAATGGTGTACTTGTGAAGAAAACCTTTTGTTAAAGATTCCAAACATTAAATTTAACTTACTTCTTACAAGTAAAGTCCAACTATTTAATAAATATGGTCAATAAATTCATAGTCAAAGTTTCAATGTTTCTCAATTCTATCTTTCTCCCAAACAGTACGAAAAGTAGAATTTATACCATGAGCTGTTAAGCAAATTTCTTTTTAACGGATGTTTAAAGGTATATAAAAACCAGGGCTTCGACATGGTCTTTGAAAACTAGGAACAGAAGATTCAAAAACAGGAATATATTTTTTAAATAATGTTCAGCAGCAATAAGAATTATCAAAATTAAAAACATAAATATTAAAAAAATTCTCATCATAAAATACACATCTAAAATTTCTCTATATTTGATGAATGATGAATAGCAATTTCCGAGTATCTCACGAATAAAGTTCTAGCAACACAGAGGAGCCCATCTCCTAGAAGAGGCAATTGCATACCCCCTCAAATGCAACAGGATATCTCCCAGAACAATAGAACCTTTAAAAATGAAATTAAAAAAAACCTTTCATACCCCCCCCCCCCCCACACACACAAATTTCAACAGCACAGTCTGTGCTACAGACTGCCTCCCTTCTGTGTGCATCCCTTACAAAATAAAAGAAATTTTACTTCCTCAGGAAAGTGACAATCTAAAATAGACTAAAACCATTGAAATTGAACTACAATTTTCAGTGTAAAACATTGACAGGGGCTTTGAAAACTCGACATGTGGATAACTTGACTGCCCCGGTAAATCGACAGTTATTTTTCCAATGTGTATCTCTTTGTATGTTATGTGTATCTTATTACATGTATGTGTATCTCCAGGCGTGTATCTCTTTAACTTGACACACAATTACAGAAACCTCCATAAGTCGACACCTACTTGCTATTTTAGTCCACATTTTTCTAATGATATTCTTTACATGAAAGCTTTTCAGAGAATTAGAGAATTCTGTTGTTTGTAAGTCAGTAAATTCATTGTTTTCCCTCTTTTTGAGAATTCCTACTAGTACCCAGAGAAGACAGCCACCACACTTTTTTGCTGCTGGTGCAGTCTCAGGGCTAGGAAGGGGGTTGGAGAAATGTACTCAGGGCAGTCCAAAAGAGAAATAAGGCATCACCAGCGCAACGCATGTTTTTGAAACAAATGTGAGTAGGGCATTTTTCTTTGACAAGGGTCACTTTTCTCTTTTCAAAACTTATAGATTTATTTCTAATAAGGTATTCAAAATTGTCCCATTTATTTTGTTCAAAAAAAAAAAAAAAAAGAAAAGGAAAGAAAAAGTAAACAAATAAATAAACAAGAAAAAAAAAGGAAGAATCATTTACTGAAATTATCTCTTATAATATTGACGCTAAGCAGTAGTAAATAAGCAATCAGAAAACAATACACAAGTTGAAATTTCGGAGCCTCAGTAAGTTGACACCTGTTTAACTCTACATATTTTCATGGTAACGTGGGGCATTGAGTTACTTAAGTTCTACTGTATTGCACAAAAACTGTATCTGGAATTTCATACATCTTTAATTAAAGTTCGTTACTTTACAATAAATATGAAAAACTAAAAGGCAGAAACTTTAAAACTTATTACTTTGCAACAAATACTAAAAACAAATAGATAGAAAGTACCTGCAATAAACCATCCAGCGAGAAGGAAATTAAAAACATGAGTATGAGACTGATGAGTGACGCGAGTCTGATCAAGATCAGTGTCATGACAACTACGTCTAATTAGAAGTTGAACATTTTTTACAATGCCGAATATGCCTCCAATTATCAAATAATTAGGAATGAACTTTTCTGCTGGGCAGTCATTTGCATATTTTGAACCTGAAATTCAAGAGCAAGTATTATTCAAGACAGTGATTTCAATGTTTTAAATTCTTTTCTAAAATCAATCATGAAATTTATGTTATTTCAATTAAAAGGAAAATATAAAAATGTCATACTTCAGCATTTTAAAGATTAATCAGGAATTTTGCCAAAAAATTATAAATACTTTTCTTCATGTCATACTTCAAGTATAATAATAACAATTAAAAAAAAAGGAAATCAAAATTGGTGCTGTAAAGGACTAGTTTGCATTTGAGCAAAAAAAGGTAAAAGGTTAGCATAAGCAGGGTTTGACAAATCCAGGACTAAAAACCTTAGCGACTAGTTTTTTCAGAACAAGGAAATTTAAAAGTTATGTTACTCTGCATTCTCCAATAAACTCTGAAAAATAATTTTTCTGATGCTGAAAAAAATTTAGTTCCTAAGAATTAACAATTTTTATCGTCTCTGGTTATACTCTGCTTGCAATCAGAAGTACAATGGAAGCATTTGAAGTAGTTTCTCAGACAGTACTGAAATTTAAAAACCACCCAACCCTGATTGTGCTAACCTCATATTAAAATGAACTTCACTCGTCAGAGAGCAATCAAATTCAAATATATTTAATTGTTTTCCACAGGACATGGCGAACATCGAAAAGGAAAGGTAATCCTTACTAGTAATATTTGTTAGTCGCAAAAGCAGAATAAAGAGAGAAAATAAAAATCCTTTTCAAATCCTTATAATAAAATCAATTACAAGTATTTTAATTGTTAACAAATAGAAACTGCCAACACATAAATATTTTAAATTAAATCACTGAGTTTTCTTTCCTTGCAGGCCAACAAAGACATAAGTTTCCAATCACGTAAATAAAGGCTTAGGCACATTTGCTAAAAAAACATCATTATTCGAATTCTATACAACATGGAAGATACAAGCACATTCTTTCAGACGCAGAATTTTTTTCTTTCATTTGATACAATTGTTTCAAATTTTCAAATATGTTTTCACTTAAAAAATTGCGAAAAACATTTTAAAGGTTTTTAATATCGTTGTTAAGTAATGTCATCTGAAAAGGCGACCTAGCTAAGCACACTCTCACTTCCTTTCCTTTGACACACACTCCTGCCAAAAGAAAAAAAATTGAAAATCGGTCCATTGGTTTAGTCGCTAGAGTGCAATAGACAGATACACAGAACCACCAAACTTACAACACTCTTCCTTGTAGCATTAGGTGCCCCAAAACAAGATAATGAACATACTTTGTGATGTTCTGCAACGTAAAATCATTTGACCAAAATTGTTCTGCAAAAACTTTAAGCATTGTACAGTACACGTTGAAACATGACTGTTTTCAAAACACATGATCCTGAAATCAAAACGGTTTCATACAGGGCTATGAAAGGAGTATTTGTTCAGTACTCAGTCTTACTGCAGAACAAAGCCTGAAAATAAACTTTCAGAAACTCATTCTTGACAGAAAATGACCTTAATGAAAAGAACCTTTCACTATGTCTGCTCCTCCAAACATCAAAGCGCTCCGAATGCTTTGACACCACATTAGAAGCAATGTTTTCACTCAGAATAACAGCACATGGCCAATAATGAGATAAAGTATAGGAGGAAGGATGCTTAAGGGGCATAAAACAGGTACAGTCAAACATAATTATTCTGCAAATATCTTTTTACTAAATATGTAATTTTGTGCAAATTCTGCAGATTTTGTCCAGCTTGAAGTAAATTTAAAGTTCATGCAAATGTCGCAAAAAAATTGACTTTTTGATTTTCTGCCTGATAAGCACAATTTGCAGAAATTTTTAATTTTTTTTTTTTTCTAATTTGAAGAAATCTGCAGAAATTGTTCTGAATTTCAGCAAAATTGTATCTTCAGTTAGAAAACTGCCTTTTCTGCAGAAATTCTAGATTTCTGCAGAAAATTTTCAAAATTTCCCTCACATTTGAACAAAATTGTTCAGCAGTTCAGATATCTGTTCTGCGACGCAAGTTCCAAATTTAGCAGTATTCTGTTTTGGGGATTAGGTGTTTAAAAGCAAATGGAAAAATGTACATTTTTAGCTTCATATTAAAGGGTGGCATATTCTTTATCATTGATATTTTCTACAAAATGAAAATGTTCCAAACCTGACAAATTATACACGTTTTAATAGTTCGAAGTCATAAAGTAACAGTGAAACTCACCCATGAAAATCATTGACAGAGGCAAAACGACAGGTAGTGCCAAAAGTATGGTTCCAACAACTAAAAAGAGAAACAGAAACATAAGACCTTGATAGGTATTTATTTTAGGTAGCATAAAATAAATAATGAAACACAGTTTGGCACTTTCAACCCAAAATTTTAGTCATTGTGTCATTTTCTTTCATTTTTTATAGTTAATTTGCATTTTTCAGGATACAATCAGGGCTTCTAAATCAGCTTGGAGAAACTGAATAGCATATTTTTTTGTTCAACACTTTTCTGTCAAAAAATATTTGTTTTTGGCAGGGCCACCGAAAGACAAGGCCCCCTTGTCATTTTGGTCACCAGGTGGACTCCCGTCTCCCTAAACAAAACTTATAAAATTTATACTAATTTGATTCCAATCTGGGCTCCAAGTTTCCGATTAGGCTGATATGGCCTCTCGTCAAGCCTAGGTTTGGGGAAGAAGTGGTTGAAAATTAGTATGAACTTAGTTTTAAACCGAAAAATGCAAAATATTTTTCTCAATTCTCAGCTTTTTGTTTAACTACTCAATCAAACAAATGATACTCCATCCACTGATCTCCAGTTTTTACTCCAATAAATGAACCCATGTGTTTCAATTTAAAAAAATATTTCCAGATTCTGCAATTATCTTTATAGTTTCAAGGTGTTTCAGATAAACATCGTCATAACATGCTAAAAACGCATTATGTTTAAAAATTGCAACAATACCAATGAAAGCAAACGGCTACTACAGTGGAGTCTCTACAACTTGAATATCCCTTTATCTTCAAGTTTTCATTGAGTCCCAAACTCTTGAAAAGGTTACAGGAAGTTCCAATAACTCGAACTACCAATAACTTGAAGCTATTAGCCGGTACCTTCGGACCTCGAGTTGTCCAGACTCGACTGTGTATCTATGCACTTTTTCTCTAAAGCCAAAGTGACCTTGTTAAGAATAAATAGCTAGGTATAGTTTCCTGTTCATAACACCAACTGCAGAACACACAGCAGACCATTTTGAGCCACTGTCAATTTATATTTTCAAATCACTGTGAAAAATTCTAAAATAATTTTACAACCCCCTATATCTTACAGTAAATTTATGCATGTAACTTCCAAATTGTATAATTGATTTACATCATCAAATAACAACTGGCCAGTACAACCCTTTGCAGTGCTTTATCAAATTTATGTTGAAACTTAATGACTCTTGCCAACATGGCAGGAATATTTATCTAAGTATGATGTGATGATGCCCATACCTACTCCAAAGAATCAAGGCTCCCCTCAAATGTCCCTCCCCCTTCACACACAAAAAAAAAAAAAAAATTAAGACCTTCTAAATTAACCACCGAAATATTTCAATGGTGGAAACAACTCCATGACTCATCTGTGCGTCCCAATACTAATGAATAATGTATATTAAGTTCTTAATTCAATATAGAAATGGAAAAACTATTGATTAATAAAATATCCAATTACAGAAAACAGAATGAAGAGCTTTGGAAATGCATTTATCCAAGTTTATTTTTATTCGTGCAATTAAAAAATAAAATAAAATTTTCGTGCTCTGAGATTTTTTAAAGTACAAAATAAATTGAAATCAGCTTACTTGTGTCTAATAGCAATAGTATAACTTTCTTTAAAAAATCAAAAATGTTATCAGAATTTTGTCTTGCTTCTTGCACCTGTCCAAAAAGCGATTGATAAGAAGGTGGCGCCCCTAAAGAGAAGACAAAACTAAGTCATAGAAGGTTAATGGATACAGTTAAATATCATTACAATAAATTTCAAGAAAATAAAAAAATTTTGGTTGTTGTGACAGGGATATGTTGTAATGGAATTCTAACAAAGAACTGGCAATAAAAGCGAGGCTGAACATTTATTTTACTAAAATGGATACTTCAGTGCATTGGTATTTGGGGTAAAGAGATAGGTACCTTTCAGAAAAAACATTTGAGCCTAATTAAATAAAAATGGGCTCAAAAAATACCTTAGGGCAGCTTTAGTTAGCTTGTCTGTATAAAACTAAGCATACATTGCAGATTAGTTCAAGTTTTGCTCTCTAGATTTCATAAACTCACGCTAAACTTTTGATTAAAACATTCAGATAAATTTCTACTGTTACATATCCAGGGACCGCGCTAAGGATTTTAAATTGTTAGCCAGTAAATTAGCCAAATTTCAAAAGTCTTAACCAAACTTCGAGAGTTTTAGTCAAAGAATTTTAATTGTTTGTTTTTTAAATGCAATAAGTGTATTTTTCCCCCAAGTGAAAATTTCTGACAATTTTCCATTCGCCAATACTTTAGCCAAAGCAGAATTTTTTTTGCAGAATTTTCTATTTTATCACATTTGGCGAGGTGGCGAACGCTTAGCGCGGTCCCTGATATCTTACTGTACAATGAAAATCTGTGATGAAGTGGCAGCAGCCAATGAAACTGTTGAAACATATGATGTCGAAAAATTCGGGATCAATTTCAAAGTCAAGGTTAAAAATTTTAAGCAAAAAAAAAAGATAAAATAAAAATTTTTCCCATAAAATGAAATAGCAACACATTTGTTGCCTAATATTTTTGCATTTATTCAACAAAACGCTTTGAAGTTAAAAGTAAGAGCCCAATGTGGGGAGATATTCATACTTGAGATTTTGGCACAACCAAATTTTGGGCAATTATCCTTTTATTCGCCAATATCAGTAAGGCCAAAACATTTAGTGCCCAGAATATATTGTTATTATGAGCACACTATTGAATATGAGCATACTATGAACTATGAGCATAATATTGAACCTGCATCATCTAGACTAGTGATTCTCAAATTTTTAAGGCAACAAAGCCATTAATGCTTCAGTTACTTCAAGGAAACGAATTATTGTTCATGACTAGAAGACAAAATATCGACAATCTCTAAGTCAAACAATAAAGATGAAAAAAATTAATTATTGGTTATCATAGTTACTTTCTCCTACATTGAAGATACAAAATATTTTTTATGGAAAGGGAAAAAAAGAAAAACAAAACTTTTATTCAAAAAGGTGGCTCATCAAAATGTTCGCACACTGGAAATTTTCATGGTGTTTCAGTGGACCGGAACACCATGAATTCTACACATGTTTAAAATAATACAGCACTACAAGAAAATCAACGGAATTTCCAAGTCATATTAGTAAATGAAATGACAAATAACAAGGATGAAACCTTTAATTCTAAACACATCCACAAAAAGAAAAGTATTGTTCATTCACAAACCTTCTGCATTAATAACTTCTTCATACGATGGTAACTCATTTTCACGCCCTTCGGGTAGTGGCGAGGTACTGGGTGTGGGCACTTCGGAAGGCGAAGGTAAAGATACCACTGGAGTAGGAGGCCGTGAAGATCGATGCTAAAAAAAGAAAGGGATAGATTAAGGATTAGAACTTTCTCTGATTTTCAAAATATAGCGTGTAGTAACTTTGATGAGGTAAATAGTCATAATGATTTAGAGAAAGACCAGCTCAAATATTTGAAAACAGACCAAATCAATCCTGTTTTGAAAATTAAATGGCCTCAACTAATAGTATCTGGAACTTTGTTACACATTAAGTATTGAACTATATCCAATAAAGCTATTACCTGATTCGTGATTCGGTGATCAGGTTGACTGATTTCTTAGTGGTAAAAAGTTAACAAATGACAGTTCAATACAAATATTAAAAAAATCTAGGCTATGTTTTACAGACAGCTTTTAAAAAACAAAACCACATAATGCCTCTTGGTGAGTTATGCTTAATGGTGATGGCTTTTTTGCATGTTGTATGACAACTCATGACTACTTGAAGAAACTTTGCCCAACATTTAAAAAAAACTCTATAAAGAGGGAGGGGCAAATGCAAAAGGTTTGCATTCAATGCATTTTATACGGAAAAAAAAAAACTAAAATGCATAATTGCATTATGTTTTTTAAATCCAGGAGGGTTGAATCAGGGGTCTGGACCCTTATTTTACAACTAGGTTGCTGACACGGGCTTTCGTCGGCCCTCGGGCATCAGCTTGCTCCAATTAACCTAGATCCAGCTTCCAGCACTGACTCATAGCTTCACCAAGATGACACCAGCCTCCAGCTGAGTAATTGTCAAATTCAGATTAATCAGTTCATAACAAAAAAGAGCATGCAGTCTCTGGCCTGAATAACAGGGCTGCTATTAGTACTGACTATTATTATATATTTCTTCTGCACAAAGTAAAGCAAGGTATCTCGTTACATTTTGGTTTTTCTAATATATATGTATATATATTTTTTTTTAATGTAGGAGAGACTATAATTACAAAACTGAATTAACAAGAGAAAATATTCCACTTTAAAATTTCAAAGAAGAAAAAAAAAATTCCACTATACAATTTCCAAAATAAATAAATGAATAAATATAATATTATGTGAATACACAGACTAACAAAAGCTTTTTTAATGGTGTGAAAATAAAGGGAAAGGTAGTTTCTCGTTAACGAAAAATTTGTAATGTATGATATAATATCTTAGAATTTAGAACTCATTGTAGGTGCCATGCGTTGCAAATGTTAAGTTTTTCATAACGAATATAATTCTAAGCAGATCTTAGCATTATACTCACTTACTCATTTTCCTTTTGACCCATGGTCGTTGTATTAATTAAGCACGAATCCTAATAACAGGGGTCTGTTCAGGATTTTTCACAGGGTCCGTTTTTTGTGAAAAAGGAAATAATTTTGTGAAAATCAAACAATTTTAAAAGAAAAAAAAACGCAAAAAAAAAATGAATTTAATAAAAAATAAATTTCATTTATTTTCCTCTTAAAACAGCGTATTAAACATCAAAAATGAGAAAAAACCTATTCCTGTTGTGGATGCAAAGAGATTGCAGTTTTCAAAGTGATGGCATCCAAAAGCATAAAAAAGGGTTCATTTTGGAAATTTTTTTTACAACTTTATTTAAAGGTAAGGTCCAAGATAAACATATTATTAACATCTGTTAACACCATTAATACAAAAATAAAATGAAACAATCCGTTCAGTGTTTAGCAAAAGACTCATATAAAAGAAGTTAACCTAGCTTTAAAATTTTTTAAATAATGATCTAAACAAAAAATAAAGCGAATTTTCGTTTATTTGTCTCTTAATAAAGAGTAATTAGCTTGAAAATAAAGTAAAATTTGTTTTTCATATTGGATGCAGAGATCTCATTTTTCAAAATGAAAGCATTGGAAGTTTTAAAACGGCAAATAAAATAATTTATTAAAGTCAAATAATTTTAGAATTACATTTTATCAGGTTTATGATCAGGTTATGATGAATGTCATTAATAATCACCGACATATTCGCCAAAAATTCGGAGGAAAAAATACGAAAGTAAGCAAAACAGACAATACCGGACTTCTAATATTAACAGAGGGAAAATACATTAATTATTCCTGAATATAACCAAAACACCACCCTTGTAAGCATTTAAAAAAAAAAAAAAATCTGCAAAAATAAGGGCAAAACGTCGCACTAAAGACGTCAGGTGGCGATAATTTTAAATAGCTGGTCACTATCAGAAGCAATCCCATTTTTTCTCAAACCCTAGCTATATGTTAGCAGTTTTAAGTTCATTTCGCTGATAATTGCTATTATTAATTCCTTTTTGTTTAAGTCAAGAGCAGGGATAAAAATCCTTACTCTGCATTTCCAGAGAAATCTCTAACAGCAACATCGCAGCAAGCCATTTTGATTTGTATTCAACAAGCAAGCCGAGCTATTGAAACAAAACAACTACCTTTTTTAAGTTGTTAATTTCTTTAAAAGAAGCCAACAAAATTGCTACATTTTACATTTAAGATTAATCGCTTGCCCGAGCATAGCAGGCAAGAAGTGTGCCGACTTTTCGCAAAAGTGGCGGATAAGCGATGCCCTTCTCTAACTTCAGAACAGGCCCAAAAATTATGGGCTTTTACACAGAAATATGCTATGAGTTATTTTGATTTCAGATTTGCTTTTTGAATGGATAATCGGCTGAAATGGCCGTTTTGTTTGATCAGCATTTTGTGATGGGTCCGTTTTGTTTGATCGTATTTTTGTGATGGGTCCGTTTTGCTTGATCGTATTTTTGTGAAGGCTCCGTTAACGGACCCGAATTCCCTCTGGCCAAACCCCTGAATAAGCAAAACTTTGATCAAAAGTATAGATTGTAAACAAGGATTATTTTTGAAACATTATTTCAACGTAATGAGGGAAAAGCATGAATATGTTGTGCACAAACGCGGGAAAATAAGGATGCTAAAAGGAAAACAGTTCATGTCATTTCTCCGGTTTTTTAGTTACAGCAAAAACGAAAATTACTATTACTAAGCATTATTTTATTTTATTTTAAAGCTGAATATTTAATAAATGTACTCCTGAATTAAACACTCACATTCGGAATCCGATGAATACGAAGTATGTGCATTTCTAAAACTATATGCCATCAATGTTACATTTTGGTTTTGTTTACCAGCAATACAAATAAGATGTTGCCATACCTACATAAGATGATTGTTTACAGAAAACAAGGTTAAATTTAACCGATGACGCAAACGCTAACTTCAGCATATGGAGCAAGGGATACACAAAAATGTAGCAATACGCACGAATAAATAGCTATATAATTCGTTTTATCAGCAATTAAATGCATTCAGAGTGCTAAGTATCGGTGCAAAACCCTGAAACAGTATTTCATAGCAAACACAGTGCTACAAGTTGAATCATAACCACAATATAGGAAACATTTGAACTGTACTTTATAAGCATTAAAAGTGTAATGAAAAACATTTTACCACCATGTTTGAATATATTCTAGTGTTGTTTCAGGAAATAACTAGGCAATAATTTTCTTTCAAAGCTGTTTTTTTCTGTTTCATAGTAGAAAACTTCCATGATACTACTTTGCTTACATGACCTCCATGATCTCGCTATCTTTTCTTTTTTCGGAGGAAGAAAATAATTTCCTCACGACTTCTAAGGGCAGAATTCAAATGAAATACCACTGCAATCGCTTTGAGGCGATCGCAATTGCAATCGCTGCTGGAAGTCGAATTACGATAGAATAGCATCTCGTAGCGATTGTAACGTTTCACTTGAATTCAAATTTGAGAATTTGCGATTGCAGTGGTGAGTTGCGATCGTCCGTGTTTCACTTGAATTCCGGCCTAAATTTTACTTGATGAAAAACGAGATACGAATAAAAATGTAAACAAATTTTCTATTCTAGGGTTAGACACAGAAAAATGGGCAAAGTCATGCAATGCATGTCTATATGCGTTAAAAGGCTAATGGAAAATGATATTTTTATTCTGAAAACACAATTACAATTTGCATTATATTGGTATTGAAATCTTATGCCCCTAAACGCAAGCATTCCGTATCTAAAGTGACCATGCCCCGGGTTGTTTTTGAGCAGGAGACACTTTTATCCCCATTTTAAATAGCCTTGTCCCAATGTCCCCTTTGGAGAAATCCAATATTCGGGGCATAACGTGGAGATAGAGCTAATTTATAGACCCAAGTAGCACAAACGGTTAAGAAATTGTTAGCCAGCAGTTTCCCAACCATTCCCCAACTATTTCTTCTGTCAGAAACGGTTTTCCAACCATGGCCAAACCGTTTGTGCTGCATGGGGGAAAAACAAGTTAGAGATCAAATACATAACATGTTTCTAGAGTGCCCGCACGCAAAGAGAAATGGTATCTTAAATATCAGAGTACTCCGGTCATTCATTTTTCAAGAGGTGTTAATAAGATGTTAAGTTTTACATTACATTAGGGTTCTACGTTTTGTAAAGGGTGCACTCTAGAGATGTTCCATCTCTTTTGGGGAATGGGCACCAATTATCATTTGAATAAAGCAAACTTTCACAATGTTATTTTAGAATGACATTAATGCTTAGATGGCGCAGTTGAAACCCATATAGATATATGGTATATCACCGTCTTTGAGCAACGACTAACGCAGGAACATCCAATACGTACCAACAGCCTGATTACGACATCGAGAGGCACTGCATCAGTTTTGTCCTTGTTATATACTTATCAACCTGGAATCGAACTGCTCGCAGATGCCCTCTTATTGTAGCAGAGATTACCACTAAAGTGGTAGATAAAATTAATTTAGCACACCAGCCAGAGTCCGCAAGCAATGGGGCGCTGTTCGACTCATAAAATGAAAGCAAAAGCTAAGGTAATAAAGTAGCCCTCCTTAGGTTCGAGTTTACCTAAAAATATTTATCTCATCCGAATTAAATGGGAGCGGTGAATCGTGAATCTGAACTCAGGTTTGTGAAAATTGCAACACCATGAAGGAATCGTCATAATTGAATGAAATTTAATACACAGCTGAGTGATAGTGATACAAATGAATGATTAAACTTAGAAAGCCTACAAACAATAAAAAAAATATTGAAATTCGTATTTTGTGTAGCCACGAAGCGCAGCAATAAGTGCTGCTACGCGACGTGGCATAGAGACAAACAATTTTTTAATGTCTGCCTGATCAAGAGCATTCCGTACTGTTTGTATGCGTACCCAAAGTTCGTCTGTAGAAGCAACAGGACGAGGACCCCGAACAACGAAGGTTCAGACATGTTCAAAGTCTGATTCCCCATGTCCGAGGAATATGCTGGTCAGGGAAGAAGCTGTACCTGCTGCGGTACAAGGAAGGATTGAACAGCCCTAGCGACATGAGGGCGGGCATTATACTACTGAAATACAGCACCAGGCAAGCCTTGAAGGAAGGGCACAGCTTGGGGCTGTAGAACTTCACTGATATACCAGTTGCTGTTCAGGTTATTCACAATTGGTAGCAATTGTGATCGTCCGCGTGATATGATATGGCACCCCAGACCATGACTCCTGGTGTTCGTCCATTGTGACGTTTGATAATGCACTGTGGAATGTGGCGTTCCCCGGCATAGCGTCGGACGCGAATGCGGCCATCATGATACCACAAATTAAAGCTGGATTCGTCAGAAAACACAACATGCTGCCAATCAGCACGCCAGTCCTTGCTCTGATTGACCCATTGTAGCCGCAGGCGGCGATGGTTTAGCGTGAGGGGGATCCTGTATAAAGGAGTCCTTGCGCGCACACCACGCTGCAGCAGACGTCTACGAATTGATGAAGGACACAATAAAAACCTGTAGCTGTTGAGCACTGTGCTGCCAGTTATCTAGGAGAAGCTGTACTGTCCGTCAGCACCATGCGGATCAGGTGTCTATCATCGCGCGCTGACGTCACATTTCGGGGTGCACTCCCGAATTTCCGAGTTGTCCGACACTCGTTCTTCCACTTCTTCCAAACACGCCTCACTGTGCTGCTGTTAAACTGCACACGAGCGGCTGCTTCACGATTCGACAATCCAGCCTCACGAAGGCCGATGATCCTCCCCCATTCAAACTCCGTAAATTGTTAAAACCTCGCTCTTTTTCGTCGAAGAAGCATATAGTCCAAGAGCCAGTGGCCGGCAGACTTACGGTATTTTAGCAAGCTTCATTTTTTCATCAGACAATGTCCTACACCTGCCGTTCACGGAATGGACACCGGTTAAGCTGAAAGCGGGTTCCTATAGGGGCGGCGGGGCGCGAAAGGTGCCAAAAAAAGATGAAAATTTACGTCATTTTAGCAAAGCTGATTTTTTGATATGTTAAAGGAGTCGATTAGTACTATTGAAAAATCACAATGGCAGACGTCCAGCCGGGTTCAAAACTGGTGGCAGACGATCGTGAAAAAAACATAAAAAAATGGGTGACTGCTATATCTCAGGAAGTAACTGGCGGAATCAAACAGAAATTGGTCTATAGGTAGACCCTATAGTGTACATGTGCTGATTTAATTTTTGGATCAATATCTTAAACGGGGTTGAGCAATCCAACATGTATTCTCATTACTTGTGACTGCTATATTTCAAAAAGTAATAAGCGGAATCAAACAAAAATTGATCCTCAGGTAGGCCTTAGATTGTGCAAGAACCGAATAAATTTTGGTGCTAATATCTCTAAGGGTGGTGGTGCAATCGAACGCTCTCTTTTTTTCATTGCAACTGCTATATCTCAAGAAATACAGGTAGTTATCAAAATAATGGAAACACTTGAGATTCATTAGAAAAATCTAACGTTCATCGCAAAATAAGCGATCAATTGTTCTTTAACTTTAGTCATACAGAATATAGGCTTCACCTGACATTTCCACATTGAAATTAAATTACTCATGCATTTGGGGGACGACAAAAAAGGGGGTCGGAAGAAAAACCGCTTTGTGAACATAACTCTTCGAAAATAGCTCGGAGAAAGCTATAGATTTCAGTAATTAATTAGCATACTATGTATAAAAACTGCACAAATTTTTATGAACGTACTACTTATACTTCTGAAGATATGAAACATTTTGTAAAAAACGGCAATTTTATTTGAAGGGTTTTGGCTCATAACACGCAGTTTTTATTTAAACCTTATCAAAACTTCAGGAAAGATGACAAAATACAAGAGAAAGAACATACTAAAACGGTAAATAAAAATATTAAAAATCCGATGAGATATGAACGTTAAAAGGAAATAATTTTTCACGGCGCATGCGCGAACGACAGAAATTTATAACTGCAAAAATATTGTTCTCTGATGTATACTGCATCTTATAAAAAAGTTCCAGTTGAATATCATGAAAATTGAAAAAGATATCAGCGATCTAGTGAGCTGTATTTCATTCATTCGCAGACAATACATAAGTAGTGAGGGACTGTCCACAAAGAGCTATTTTTAAATTAAAGGTGATTGCGTTATCGTTCAAAACCAACGTTTCAGGAGGTATTCGGATACTTTTGGCCACCTACGTGTAAGGTCTTTTTGGCCGAATAGGCGAAATGTGACTTCTATGCCGAATATAAATTTTCAAACTGTGTACAATTTAACATTGAAAAACAATGCTCGATTGGCACCACACTATTTGTGAACAACCCCCCGCCATTCATGTATTGTCTGCGAATGAATGAATTACAGCTCACTAGATCGCTGATATCTTTTTCAATTTTTACGATATTCAACTGAAAGTTTTTTATAAGATGCAGTATAAACCAGGCTACAATATTTTTGTAGTTATAAATTTCTGTCGTTCGCGCATGCGCCGTGAAAAATTATTTCCTTTTAACGTTCATATCTCCTCGGATTTTTAATATTTTTATTTACCGTTTTAGTATGTTCTTTCTCTTGTATTTTGTCATATTTCCTGAAGTTTTGATAAGGTTTGATCAAAAACTCTGCGTGTTATGAGCCAAAACCCTTCAAATAAAATTGCCGTTTTTTAAAAAATGTTTCATATCTTCGGAAGTATAAGTAGTACGTTCATAAAAATTTGTACAGTAATTATACATAGTATGCTAATTAATTACTGAAATTTATAGCTTTCTTCGAGCTATTTTCAAAAGTTATGGTCAAAAAGCGGTTTTTCTTTCAACCCCCCCTTTTGTAGTCCCCAAATGCATGAGTGATTTAATTTCGATGTGGAAATGTCCGGTGAAGTCTATATTTTGTATGACTAAAGTTAAAGAACAATTGATCGCTTATTTTGCGATGAACGGTAGATTTTTCTTATGAATCTCAAGTGTTTCTATTATTTTGATAACTGTATTCTTCAGTGCTAAGGACAAAAGTCGTATCTGTTTTTTTTTTTTTGATAAAATTGAGCAATTGTCACCAGGTGATTCTTTGTAACTTATTTGATCTTAATGCAATGTTTCATGGTCATTTGAAAATGGAAAATATTTTTTAAATTAAATACGTGAGAAGCAAAACTTTAAACAGCAATATCTCAGTTTGATATGTATCATCTGTAGGTACCATATTTGCGCTTAGCATGGCAGTATTGCTGCTTTTAAAATTAAATTTGCAGTAGAATGAAACCTACGTGGAAACAAGCGCCGATTCGATTTTGGCGCCAAACCATTCAAAGGGGCAGATTTTTGATATATTTTCCACTGAATTAAATGAAGCATATGAAAGATAAATCCCATTAAAATCATGCGTTTGTGCGATTTAATTATTGATAAAACATCTGAAAACGTTCAATAATTTTACATTTTTAAGCTACAGAACTCTGGCAGAGAAGCATGGTAGCAAGCTGTACGAAATATTTACTGACGAAATGGTGTTTTCTTTTGATTTATGTATTATGCATTTTTGATAATTAAATCTTGTCATTTGGTCTAAAATATGCATTTAAATTAAATACGTGAGGAGCAAAACTTAAAACAGCAATATCTCAGTTTGATATCATCTGTAGGTACCATATTTGCGCTTAGCATGGCAGTATTAAATTTTGTCATTTGATCTAAAATGTACATTTATTGCGTTACTAAACGATGAAAATATATCCAGTCATTTTCAGAAGAAAGTTTTAAAAAATGTCAGGATATTTTACCTTTGCGAAAAAGTCATTAGCTTAATACATTATATTACCGCATGAAAGTTTCGATGCATGATATCATCATTTACAATATCAAAACGGATCTTTTTTTAAACCTACGCAAAGCAAAAGGAATTTCTTCATTATCAACTCTCTAATCCAGTGCCCTATCTTTACAACCCTTATTAGCCGAAAATCAACTTCTATTGACAACTCAGTGTATGCTTACAATTTATATGATGAAAATCCTACTACATCCGAAAAAGATGACTTTGTAGAAGAATATTAACGTTGCCCAAAAGGATGTATCGTTGGAAAAAGAATCCTGTAATATACCTGAAGCAGCCATACCACTATTGGATAATTTATTACGTGAATATATCATTCTTGTAAATATTGGTACTCTTCCTCTTTATATTGAGGAATAAAAAGAAAGAAAAATAGCATGTAACGGCCACCACGAAATTTTCAGAAAAAACATTCAAAGTGCGAAATGGAAAATCATTGTAAAAGCCTTAGGTAAATCAATTAAAAAAAACTGTATTTATCAACAAATAGAAAATGGCAACGGAAAAAATTTAATAAAATCCTTGGAAGTTTTCCGACGTTTTGCCATCAATTAATTAGCTCAAAAGCAAATTTTTTAATTGGATTTATCTTTCACATTGTTTATTTAATTAGGCGGAAAAAATATCAAGGATGAACACCCCTTTTAGTGTTTGATGCCAAATATAATTGGCGTATTTCACTAAAATAGCAACAATATTTCTTGAGATATAGTAGTTGCAATGAAAAAAAAAAGAGAGCGTTCGATTGCACCACCACCCTTAGAGATATTAGCACTAAAATTTATTCGGTTCTTTCACCCTCTAAGGCCTACCGGAGTATCAATTTTTGTTTGATTCCGCCCATTACTTTTTGAGATATAGCAGTCACAAGTAATGAGAATACATGTTGGATTGCTCAACCCCAGTTTAAGATATTGATCCAAGAATTAAATCAGCACATGTACACTATAGGGTTTACCTATAGACTAATTTTTGTTTGATTCTGCCAGTTACTTCCTGAGATATAGCAGTCACCCATTTTTTTATGTTTTTTTTCACGGTCGTCTGCCACCAGTTTGGAACCCGGCTGGTCGTCTGCCATTGTGATTTTTCAATAGTACTAATCGACCCCTTTAACATATCAAAACATCAGCTTTGCTAAAATGACGTACATTTTCAACTTTTTTTCGGTCCTTGCTGGACGTCTGCCACCACTTTGGAAGCCTCCTGGACGTCTGCCATTGTGATTTTTCAGTAGTACCCATCAACTCCTTCAACATATCAAAAAATAATCTTTGCTAAAATGAGTAAATTTTCATCTTTTTTTGGCATCTTTCGCGCCCCGCCGCCCCTATAGGAACCCGCTTTCCGCTTAACCAGTGTCCATTCCGTGAACGGCAGGTATAGGACATTGTCTGATGAAAAAATGAAGCTTGCTAAAAAACCGTAAGTCTGCCGGCCACTGGCTCTTGGACTATAAGCAACGTCTGAGCTAACGTTTATCACAAGCAGATAACCTCCTATAACCATACACGCCTTGCTGCAGTCGTCTATTTATTCGCATAAATCCGGTGTTCAGAGGGCGCTGCTCAGCATACGCATGCGCTACGAGTCTAAAATTCTAATCATTTACATATCATACCCTACTTTGCATTTGCTGAAAATTTCAGCCAATTCGCGCAAGTCCTTCATGGTGTTGCAGTCTTCACAAACATGAGCACTCCTGTTTGTGAATATTGCAACAACATAAGGAATCGTCACAATTAAATGAAATTTAATACACAGCTGAGTGATAGTGGTACAAATAAATAATTAAACTTAGAAAGCCAACAAACAATAAAAAAATATTAAAATTAGTATTTTGTGTACCACGCGCTGAAATAAGTACTGCTACGTGACGTGGTATGGAGTCAAATAAATTTTTAATGTCTGCCTGATTAACAGCAATCCATACTGTTTGTATGCATACCCAAAGTTCGTCTGTAGAAACAACAGGACGAGGATCACGAACAAGACACTGACCAACGAAATCCGAGACATGTTCAATCGGCGACATATCCGAGGAATACACTGGCCAGGGAAGGATTGAATACACTGGCCTGCTGTGATGCAGGGAAGGATTGAACAGTCCTAGCGACATGAGGGCGGGCATTATCCTGCTGAAATACAGCGCCAGTCAAGCCTTGAAGGAAGGGGACAGCTTGGGGCTGTAGAACTTCACTGATGACCGGTTGCTGTTCAGGTTACCCACAATTCGTTGCAATTGAGATCGTCTGTGATATGATATGGAACCCCAAGCCATGCCTCCAGGTATTCGTCCACTGTGAAGTTTGATAATGCACTCTGGAAGGTTGCGTGCACTGGCACAGCTTCGTACGCGAATGCGGCCACCATGGTATCACTAATTAAAGCGGGATTCGTCAGAAATTACAACATACTGCCAATCAGCAAGTCAGTCCTTATGCTGATTGGCCCATTGCAGCCGCAGGCGGAGATGGTTTAGCGTGAGGGTGATCCTGTATAAAAGAGTCCTTGCGCGCAGTCCACGCTACAGCAAACGTTTACGAATTGATGAAGCGCATAATGACACACCTGTACATTTAATAAGCATGAAGACATTTTCGCGCTGAGTTGTAATACCGTGGGTTTTTCTCTTTATCACTAGAATGTTCTTGAATGGATTATTTAAGTTTGAGAAGGAACACGAACACTCCGGATTTTGCTAGAACGTTGCAGAAATTTCCTTCCGAGTATAAATAGCTATCCAACTGCCTTGAACAGAGTTAGTTAGTTGTTTTCAGATTTGATTTCTGGTGACTCGTTTTATTCGTTGGGCGACTGTTTGTTTTGCTTTTGTAATTTCTTAATTTCTGTTCACGTTAGATACGTGGTGCTGAGTTACCGTTGAGAGTACAGTGTACTGTTTGATACCTAATTGCTGGATGTTTAGCAATTGTTTCCTGCTCCTATTGTAAATAGGTGTACATACTTTTAAATAAATTTATAGTTATTTTCTCAAGATTAGAATGCTCATTTAAGAAAGTTGAAGGTGCTACGGACTCGTTACAATTTTGCTGCCCAACGTGGGGCATCTTCAAGGACTTTCTTGGAATTATCTGTGAACTTGGACTTTTCTTCTTGAGGACTTTTTGACTTCGGAATTTTGTGGTGCTTACTCGAGCAATGGAGGAACAATTGAAACAACTCCTTGATGCGATCAACGCTGTTAAAAGTGACATGACTGCGAGCATGGCTGCGAATCAAGAACAATTAAAAATTATTTGGCTACTAATCAAGAACATTTAAAGAATGATCTGGCAACTCTGGCTACTAATCAAGAACAATTAAAGAATGAGCTGGCTACTAATCAATAACAACTAAAAAATGATCTGGCTATTAATCAAGAACAATTAAAGAGTGATTTAATCGCGAGCATAACTTCAAGTACAGAAGAAATTAAGAGCGATCTAACGTCAATGAAAAGTTTGGTGGAAACTAAATTTACCAACATGGAAAATAAAGTGGAGGCTCTGAAAGATCGAATCACCACAGTAGAAAATCATGTGGAAAAGAAAATTAAAGAACTTGAATCGAAGTTATCAGCATCCTGCAACGACTCAAGTGACTGTGTAGCTGCAGCTGGAACTTCTCGTCCATCCATTAAACTGGCCACATTCGACGGGAAGACCTAGTGGAATATTTACAAGAAGCAGCTCCTCATCGTTGCAGAAGCAAACTCCTGGGACTCCACGAAAGCCGGTCACCCTGCAGCCTCGCTGAGAGGGGATGCAGCTGATATACTAGACCTTCCCAGAGGACAAGCATCGCGACTTCGAAGCCTCATCATCGGCCTTGGAGCTTCGCTTTGGCGAAGCATGCCAAAAAGAATTCAGCCAACTCCAGCTCAAATCCCGACTCCAGAGGGCTGGAGAGACTTTGCAAGTTTTTGCAGCAGACGTTGAGAGGGTTTCCCATCTCGCCTTCTCGAACTGTCCGTCGGATATTCGCGATAGCCTGGCCCTGAACTACTTCATAGACGGAGTGCGAAATTCAGAAATTCAGACGGCTCTCCGGATGGCGGACATTAAAGATTTTAAATCCGGTCTGGTCTACGCAATGAAGTTCGAGGCTGCACAGCAAAATCCCGCAAGGATCGCCATTCAATCAGGGGCGTGGAAGTGAGTGCCAGGATTCGAACTCAACTCGTCTCTCGGAAATTGAGCGACAAATCAAAGAGATATCGGGGACCCTGAAGAAGATTACGGCTCGCAAAGACCAAAGAAGACAACCACTGAAGTGCTGGAAATGTGGCGGTGAGGGCCACGTACGAAGGAACTGCGAAGCCCGCCAAGAAATAGGAGGGAAGAGCACCTCTTCCTCTCCAGCTCAGGAAAACTAAGCAATGGCAATCTCACGGGGCGGAGGTCGCCAAATTGAAATGAGCCCCATCTCTAAGTTTTCCAGATTTTCTTCCATTTCCAGAGACTGATGTGACTCGTCAATTTGGACTCAAGATCTTATGGACGCCACCCTACGTTACTCTCCAAACTGTGACAGGTAACAAAATCGAGATTGAAGGAAAAGTGAACTTAGAAATAATGTTCAGGAGCTCCACTTACCATCACACGGCATTCGTCGCTGACATTACAGATCCCTTCATTCTCGGACTGGACTTTTTGAGAAAATTTGTGATTATGATCGGCTAGCCCCATACTATGGCCATAGTTCGTAAAATAAATCTAAAGTTACCATGGTAATTTGTTTGTAAATTTTGTAAATAACTTTTGCCTTTAATTGTTTGTAATATTACTTTATCAATGTTATTGTTTCTTTCATGTTCTCATTGTTATTGTTTATCCTGTTTACGATTGGTTATCATGTAATGTGTGCATCTGTAAATTTTCCCTTGCTTCCTTTCTGGGGATTGTACTGCCCGGGACGTGCAGTCCTTGGGAAGGGGGCAATGTTACAAATCTTGTAAATAGTTGTTGTTTTTCCTGCCTTGCATCATTTTCACTAGTTTTGGTTTTATCTGGCGACATGTTGCAAAAGTATCTGAAGATATCACTTTATCACTTGTATACCGGCCCTGTAACATTTTGTAGTTTTTACACTTGCCCTACATTTAATAAGCATGAAGACATTTTCGCTTTTTCTTTTTATCACTAGAATTTTCTTGAATGGATTATTTAAGTTTGTGAATGAATCGAAGACTCCGGATTTTGCTAGAATGTTGTAGAAATTTCCTTCCGAGTATAAATAGCTGTCCAACTGCCTTGAACACAGTAGTTAGTTGTTTTCAGATTTGATTTCTGGTGACTCGTTTTATTCGCTTGGGCGAATATTTGTTTTGCTTCTGTAATTTCTTAATTACTGTTCACGTTAGATACGTGGTGCTGAGTTACTGTTGAGAGTACAGTGTACTGTTTGCTACCTAATTGCTGGATGTTTAGCAATTGTTTCCTGCTCCTATTGTAAATAAGTGCACATACTTGTAAATAAATCTATAAATACTTCCTCAAGATTGGAATGCTCATTTAAGAAAGTTGAAGGTGCTACGGACTTGTTACAATATGTATGCAAAAACAAAGAAAAGGGAAAATTTCGCAGCAAATATATTCAACTGACAGTATCATAGATAAGACAGCCGCAGATCATATTTTATTCTTGCATGCCTTTAGTGATTGAGATACAACATGTGCAATTTTAAATCAAGGAAAAATGAAGTTCATTAATGTGTTACGAAAAAAGCCAAAGTTAAGCGAGTCTCTCAAAGCATTCAAACATCCAAACGCTGATCCAGAGATTATTTTGGAGGCTGGAGAACACTTCCTTCTTGACTTAGACGGTTACAGTGAAGTGAAAAGTAAAAAAAGCAAGAAAGCATGACTTTAAGCGACTATAGATATGAATGCTTTTGTAAAATCAGCATATAAATGTAAATTTAATATAGCATACCTTCCTCCAACAGAAGCAGCTGCGATACAACATTCGTTACAAACCTATCTCCAGATTCAGCAGTGGTGTGGGAATGAAAAAAACCCAGAGCAGTTGGAGGGGGGGGGGGCAGGCAGGGTAATGAAATCAGAATGGATTAATTCCTGTTATGACGCTTGAACCCAAAGCTCGACAATCCTTAAATTACTCATTTCTTGCAAATGCAAAAAATTATATCAAAAAGCCGGGTTAAAATGCTCCGTTACATTTACTAATTGTACCGATGATAATTATGAGGATTCGCAAAGTTCATCACACGATAGCGATGAAGAGGAAGAAACGGAGACAGTTTTAGAGCAAACGAAAGATTAAACAAGAAGTTCTGTCAAGAACTAAACGAGCCTACTTTCCCGTACATCGACATCGGCATTCTCGCATCTGATCATTATTCTCTTGATTATCTGAGACTGAAAATTATGTCAAACATACCTTTTTAGCACTTAGAGCTGATTTCGAAAAGCAAAATATGCCCCTCTCATCAGATGAAATAGACACGTAAAAAGCAATTAACGATTAAATAAAGTTTTGTCGCACCTTTTAAAGAGTGTAACTGTTACAGTTCCTCCGTAGAAAAAATCCTCCATCGTTTTCAAAATAATAATAATAATAATAATAATAATAATTAAAAAAAATAAATAAATAAAAGTACAAAGATCATCAAAACACATTTTATCAAAGAAAGAAAAAAAAAGAAAAAGAAAAAAAAAAACTCGTCCGTTAATAAAATGTCTGGAATTTCACTTTTAATCCGTTGCCAGTTGTTAAATATAAATAAAGAATAAAATGTTCTCGTGAATGAAAAATTTTTGTGAGCTAATATTTAGAAAAGTGCCAATTTGAGTCCCAAGTGAATTTTCACCAGTATTTCAATAACTAGTTTAAAAAATAATTTTTCCCAGAAAGAAGATAAGTTTCTCTTTCATTTCATCTAATAACATCAGAAAAAAAAATTTTTTTTTCATCAGAAAATATTGTGTTTATACATCAAAAATCAGATCGGTAACGTGTCCCAAGTAGCAAAGCTTAGCATGCAAACAGGTCATGCGCACTTTCTAACTTCCCAAAAAAACGCACTTGCACAAAAAACGATTCTATTTTTACCCCTTTGTTAATATTTTACTTCATTTTTGTTTTAATCGATTTCTGATTTTCTAGCAGATGCGAAATAAGCGTGTCCCAAGTTCCGCCGTCAGAGTGGTAACAACAACTTCCGATCTATGTTTAGGCTTCCAAAATCATTTCCTGCACCTATACCACGTGATACTGAGTACCTGGTGGAAAGTTTTATCGAATCGTAATTAAAAATTTGCATTTCTGCATCTAAAATTGTAGGTAAAATTTTTTAAAGTGATTTTATAAAATGTGTGTCATTTGAGTCATCAGATCGGTAACACGCTCTAAAATGCGCAGTTTTTATTATTTTAAAAATTATTTTATATATAAGTATAGTCCTTTGTTACAAGTGAAAAAACCACGTGTTTGATTTTGGTTTAGTGCGATCGACTCGGAAATAAAAAAAAAAACTTTGTCAGTTTCTCAGATCGGTAACAGTCAGAGCGGTAACATTGAAAAACAGCAAATATGTTACAGAACTAACTCACACGTTTCACAATTATAAAAAGCAAAAATCATACTTTAGCCATATATATTGAATATTTTTGTTCTTAAAAAATGAAAAGCAATGAGTTTTAGTACAATTGCTTCATTTGTGGTTTGTATGACCTAACAATAGAAGTTAGTAAAATAAGAAAAATTGACACTGCAGAAATTAAGTTAATTAATTATTATTATTTTAATTTATTTATTTTTTTGGTGCTTCAATAACTTCGCTAAATAACTAGATAATAACTAGCATGCTAAATTTGAATTTCTGATCAAGAAATTAAATTTCCTGCAACTAATTAAAGAAAAGCAAGCAGCAGAGTTGTGTGTTGAAAAAGTTGAAGTTGTGTGTTGTTTTAAAACAAAACAAATGTTTTATTAGCTTGGATTTGGTAATCTCATAATTTATTTTATCTAAAAACCTTATCGCTCATTTTTATTTCCAAGAAATGCTTTTTCATAATGAAATTCGATTTTTTTAGCCTAATATATATATTTTAATATAATTATCTTAATTCTATGTTAAAAATGCAAGGAAATGATATCATATTTAGAGATGTTAACGAAGACTGAAAGCATAAACTCAAATATGTAGCTCATGTTAACATCAGATCTGTAACATTCATCAGATCTGTAACGGCTTAAAAGTGAGTAATCTAAGGAGGGGGTAAATAACTTCCTTGACCTCCCCCCTTTTATTTTCTTGCATTTAGACCCAATTTAGACTTAAAATCCAATATTAGTTTTTTTCCGCAAAAAAAATTTTTTTTCAGAAAACTCCAACTTCAAATTGGCACTTTTCTAAATATTGGCTCTTGTTACAAAAAAAAATCGTCTGCAATAATAATAATAATAATAATAATAATAATAATAATAAATAAATGAATAAATAAACAAAAAATCGTCTGCACGTTCAGTCATTTTTTTTTTTGAGCCTGCATTTCCGCCATATTCGCGGAGTCGGAGTCGGAATCAGAGTCCTCACAGAAGATTACGCAGAAAAGTACTTTACAAACATTATTTATCAAAACCATTTTCTTACGAAGTTAGTTTGAAGGAAATCCGACTTTAAGTTCTGGATCAACATTCAACTTAAATTCCCCGTAGACGCTAATGTTAATTTTTTTTTTCTGAACGGTTCACTATTGAACGAAAAATGGTTTAAATCAAAAAGCGAAATATGGGAATGTATGGGAAAGCCTCTCCGAGTTCTTTCAAACAAAAAAAAGTTTCTTCCATTCGGACGGTTCACTCAAAAGTTATTAGGTGGGGAAAGGTTGCTTGAACGGTTCAATGTTGAACGAAAAATTGTTCAAATCGGAAATGTAGATACGGGAATGAAGTATCCTTCATGAGATATTTCGAACAAAAAAAAGTTTGTTCAAATCGGATTGTTCACTCAAAAGTTAGCATCGCGGGACAGGTTATTTGAACGGTTCAAAGTTGAACCAAAAATTGTTCAAATCGAAAAATCAAATATGGGAATGAGCTGTACTCGCCGAGATCTTTCGAACAAAAAAAAAAAAAGTTTATTCCATTCGGACGGTTCATTCAAAAGTTATTAGGTGGGGAAAGGTTGCTTGAACGGTTTAATGTTGAACCAAAAATGTTCAAATTGAAAATTTAAATACGGTTATAAAGTATCCTTGCCGAGATGCTTCGAACAAAAAAAAGTTTGTTTAAATCGGACTGTTCATTCAAAAGTTATTAGGAGTGACAGCTTGTTTGAACGGTTCAATGTTGAACGAAACATTGTTCAAATCGAAAATGTAGATACGGGAATGAAGTATCCTTGAAAAGATCTTTCGAACAAAAAAAGTTTGTTCAAATCGGACTGTTCATTCAAAAGTTAGCATCGCGGGACAGGTTGTTTGAACGGTTCAAAGTTGAACCAAAAATTGTTCAAATCGAAAAATAAAATATGGGAATGAGCTGTACTCGCCGAGATCTTTCCAACAAAAAAAAGTTTGTCCAAATCGGAATGTTCATTCAAAAGTTATTAGGGGGGGGGGGGGGACAGACAGACAGACCGACAGACCGACAGACCGACCAACCGACCGACACACAAATTCCCCATTTCAATACCCTACTTTCAAATTTTTAATTTTTCGATGTTCATTTTACCTTCTTATTTTTTTTAACTTGGCGATATTTTTTGGATTTGGCGATATTTTTTTTAACTTGGCGATATTTTTAGATGCATTAAGCTACTTTTAATACTTTTTTCGTCTTTCTTTTATTTTTAACGGGAAAGTAGGCTAATAAAAAAGGAAGAAGCTCACGATGAGTTTGATGCTCCCGTTACAGATGATGCCGGAGAAACTTTAGTCTGTGACGTCTCAATCACTGTGGAAGACGTGGAACCAGCAACTGTTGATCCATCAAAATCAGCAACTCCTGACCCATATTTAAACGGGAGAAGATTGCACTAAATTTCCGAATTATATATTACATGTGGATTGGGACTACTAGGAAACCGCGTTAGAAAAAACGCGCCGCTTGCTCTACCTCAAGGTGGTGTGGAATAGGGTGTATCGAAAAAAACTTTTTTTCGAAATTCAATTTACTAAGTTGATAAAAAGTTGCCCCTACCTACGCACATATTCCACAAAAAATTTCAGTCTAATCAGAAATTGTTTAGATGTTCCGCACGAGGCCTGAAATTTGTGAATTTCTTCAAAATTATTAATTTTTTCTAATTTTTTTTAAATATTAAGAATAAATGTTAAAAATAATTCAAATTGAAAAATGAACACAGCAAAATCGGGGGACAAAATTGGGCTTGAAAAAAAGTATATTAAACAGCATTTAGATCTCCCACATTTATTCTAAACTTACGTAATTTTCACCAAAACTAGCATTTTACAAGGCCATGCGGCTTGGTTAGAAACTTGTTTATGAATGTGGAATCTAACTGAATTAACACTTGAAACTGGGAATCATCTGTGATTTATGTGGAGTTAAAAGTAAATTAATATAAACTATAAACAGAATCTAAGCCCCTCGTCACATAGTGCCCGCGTTCTATCTGGGTCCCCGTGATGGTAAACGAAATACAGCTCCGCTAGCGTAGCTTCTATAGGATTGAAGAAGAACATTTATCTTTGGTTGAGGAAACAGACTCGAAATATTTCAGACATGGTGCTCCAGTAAATGGCCCAGGGAAAGAAATTGTAGCCTTTATAGCTTCAGTTTCATGATTTATGGGAAAAAAAGTTCTTTCGAGAAAATCGAATGGTGCTATTAGACTTTCAGAAAAGTCTTTAGAACCCTCACTACAAGCCGTGGTATGTTTTCTTCATTTAATGAATTACCACTTAGAGAGTTAACGGTGGCTCTTGATAGCAAGCACGTATCCAGAACTTTGTTTAGGGGGGGGGGGGTCCAAGGTCACGAAAGATAAAACAGAAGTATTAATTGTTTGTTACATTAGCACTAATTAAATTAAAACTATAATAATTATTAATATATAATGTGAAACAAAATATAATTAATTAAAATTGATAATGAAATTAAGTATAATTAATTTTAAAAAATGCGGTAGTAAATTAATTTTTGGCAATTAATAACAGTCATCCATACGAAAATTCTAAATGTGAAGGAAAAAAAAATTCATCATATCTCATTTCATTCGCTGAAACATTTATGTTTATGCTTCGAAAAAGAGTGGCATATAATTCCTTCGAAGAAAAATTTCACAATAAAAGAAAATCAGAAGACAAATACTTTTTCAGGAATTAGGAAAAATGTTGCTAATACTTCAACAAAATATTAAACTTAGTAATATATTTAAAAAAAATGTATATATTTATGTTCATTTTGTTGCCACTCCCCCTCCCGCCTCCCCAACTAACTACTATCTATAGAATCGTATGCACAGCTGTATGAATTCTATTATAATGTAAATCTAAACCCTTGTTCGATTTTAACAACACTTCATACAAAATTCAACTATGCTCTGGACGATAATATTTGCAAGGTTTTACTTTCAAACATTGAATTAATTTTCTTTATTTAAGTTTATAAAATTCTTTCCACAATACGAAATCGAATCTCCAAACTTACCCATTTTCTAATTTTTTCCTTTAAAAGCTTGAACAAACACATTTTAATTGGAGAAATTATTCACCACTTGCGAAGCAGAATCCGAAATTTCGAAAAAAAAACGGTGGGAGAAAAAAGACGGCAGGGCCGTCGGCAAGGGGGGGTGTGGGGGGGTGTTACACCCCCCCCCCCCAGTTTTCTGAAGAAAGGGGCCGCCGATTTTATTCTATTAAAATGAAATTTTAGAAAAATATTTCAAGACTTTAAAACGAAATTTAAACGAGAAGCGGAATAATTTAAACATTCTTAAGAATATCAGTAAACCTGAATTTTTAAAAATGTCCTGTATTTTCCGCGGCCCCAATTATTACTTATCAAAAATAAATAATTGGGGCCGCGAAAAATAGTTAAGATTCCTTCACAGCAATATTCGTTGCGAAAAATACGAAATTTTCTCGTTCGTGGGGTCATGTAAACGGGAAACTATAGGCTGCCCAGTTTGGAAAAAAAAAGTACTGTATAAATATGTGCGAGAGCTTTAAAAGGTATGCGAACCTCTGTAACTAAAATTAGTTAAATTAATGAAACAAATCAAATTATATATACATAATTCAATAAGATCGATGCAATATTAAAAAAAAAGAATATATGGTGATGAGAGTCGCCAAATTTTATATTTTAAAAAATCAAAAAACAAAAATTGCGTCCACCTTCCACCTTTGTAAAAATATTAGATTTCAAAGCTCGGGGGAAGCCATCTCCCTCACCCAAGGGCGTATTTAAGGAGGGGGCCGAGCCTCCTCCCTCCCCCCCGAAATCGAGAAAGATTTTTCAAAAGTAGGTGTTCGGTTCGTGTTTGCTCAAAAAAAAAAAAAAAAAAAAAAAAAAAAAAAAAAAAAAAAATCGTTAACAAAAAAGTACACTCTCTATTAACATTGTTTTCAAAGGTGTATATAAGGGAGAGCCCCAGAGGGTCTTTCCCTCCTATACCCCCCATCCGAAAAAAAATTCGGATTTTTTTTTTTTTTCGGTTTAAGTTTGCTCTTAAATTATTTACATACTTTTAGCTTGAAATATATAAATAAATAATTATTGCTAATAATAATTCGTTAGATGGTACCAGGCAATGGTGCAACATAAGAGGGTCAGGAAGCCCTAGCGCTTTACTCAAGAGAAAAAAGAACGTGTCTTGGGAAAATGAAGATATTTCAATTAGAAAATGCATAGAAAAATCCTAATCATTTTGCATAGAAATCTTGAAATGAAAAATATTCAACACATGTAGATTATTAGTCAGCAAATTTTCTCTCTTTCTTCTCATTCTCCCTTTTTTTCTAGTCAATCAGGAAATAAGAGTCCTTAAAATAACGCTACACTCAATAAATTTAAAATAAAGTGTAATCATTCCTCCCCGGCAAGAAATTTAAAATAAAGAGTGAGTATTTCTCCCAGCAAGAAATTTAAAATAAAGTGCAATCATTTTCGGTTTCCGTTTTTTCAAATAATTTCCAAGCTTTCAGCTGAACAAAACAAAACAAAAAAAAAAAAATAGGAAAGAGGTTGAAGTCCAAGTCGGCCGAACTAGAAAGGGCACGTAATTTTCAATCTCTTTACCAGTGGGGAAATTAAAGAATAGAGTGCCTCTCAGTGGCGGGTTTAGGGTATAGGAAGTCAAGGCCCGTGTATTCGCCAAGCATGAATTCAAAGAAGGCTCATGACCCCCCCCCCCTTAAAGTGTCCAAAGAGATCTTAAAATTTCGCTTTTACAACGTGTAATTTAATTGCAGTTTCAAGACTTCAATATCCAAACATTTTTGGAAGAGAGTTCTTTTTCCGCTTCGTCTTCAATACCTTGGTCAAACATTGCCTCAAATGGTATTTTAGAGATTTAAAATTCAAACAGTTAACGGTAGTTGATATCCCCCTTACTTTTCCATAGTCTTTAGCTCTAAAATGTGTTTTTAGAAAAGAAAGAGCTCCTGAATTACAGTCTCTATGTGCAAAAATTTCCAGAAGAATCCCCAAATCCTTTTATTATCCTAAATGTTGTCAGACAAAGCCTAAATGCAGTTGTTCCTATCAAGAATCATGGCGTAAGCGGCGCTATTGAATTATTTTTAAGGGGCGTTTTTAAAAGTTTTTATTTTCTTTTTCTTTCGTGGGCTCGTTTTTAGAGGGATCTTCGTGGAATTCTTGGATGATAAGATTTTGCTCTTGGGAGTAATGAGCACCTCTGCTAAAAGTAAAATTTTGGACCTTCAGTTTCAAAAAATAGAGCTTAAAATGGCATTCTTGAAGCTTCAATGCCGCAAAATTTCGGGGCACAGCTCCCGAATCCTGCCTGTTCTCTTGACGGTATTAAAGATAACCTAAATAAAAACGTTTTTAAAACATTAATTTCGAAACATTTCGGGAGAGAGTCTTTGCTAACGTTACTACCAAAGATGGTCTAAGGTAGAGATGGCTTACTGTTTCAATTTTGAAAATTTTCGGAGGGAGATCCCTAACCACTTTTTGTCTCTTAATGTCTCCAAAGAGAACGCGAAATTGCGCATCTATATATCGAAAATCTTTCAGGGAGGGTCTTTGAACTTTGACTTCCCAAAGATAACTTAAATGAGACTTCTGTTCAAAAAAAAAAAAAACTCATCTTCTTTTCTTTTACTCTATCATGAGGAAATATATCTTGAGTTGTGCTTCAGTGTTAAAATATTTCAGGAGAGATGCCCAGAGTCTTCTCAATTCCTTTAACGTTACTAAAGATAGCCTGAAATTGCGTGTTTAGAATTCAAGTTCGAGTAAGTTTCCCAGAGGAGTCTTGATCCTCCAACGTCATCAATGGCAGCATACATAATTTCAATTTTGAAAAAAGTTTTGGAGGGAATCTAAAACTTCGTAACTTTCTATCTTTTCCAAAAATTACAATATTTTAATTCAATTTGAAAATTTTTACCTGTCTTACAGTAATAGCGAAAAAAAGAAAGTTGGGGAGGGGGGGATAAGCTTGATTATATGGGCCCCCTCCGAAATAAAAACCTATATACGCCACTGCCCTCACCCCCCCCCTATATGATGAGCCCAGGGCCGCCCAATTCCCAACACCCCCCCAGATATTTCAGCTAGCGACGGCCCTGAAAGACGGCTTATATAATAATATATAGATATAATTGATTATGCCCGCTAATTAAAATCGTAAAATTATGTAAATTAGTTGAGCACAAGGCCTAAAAAATTACGAATTTATCGATATCTCGTTCGATGATCATTTCACTGGCGTTCGGGAACAGTTATACTGACTTACATACATAAATAGATATAATCTACGTACATGGTTTTTTAGCAATATGAAACCTTCAAATTTTTTTAAAAAATCTGTAAATTTTCTGCACAGGTTTTACTTAGTAGATCTAATTTTCCCGTAAATGACGCTGATTTGACTCAAACTCGGCATTTTCGCAGGAAAATTTGATTATTTAACAAATTTCTACACGAAATCTGCAGAAATTTTACAGATTTCTGTGAAATGTCTTCATTAATTTGAAGATACTGCAGAAAATTTGCACCATCATTTGGAGGTTCTCGTGTTCTGAATTGACTTGGAAGTTAAAAACTTTTCAATTAATGGGAATACTTAAAGGAAAAAAGCACCTTCTGTCTTGGTTATGGTTGTTTGAGGTAAGTGATGAAAACTGTGATAAAAGACATCCGGTTTGGGGGGGGGGGTCCGGACCCCCTGGACCCCCCCCCTTAAATACGTCCTTGCTTGATAGGCCGACTACTGGACAAAATTCTTTTTGTTGACCAATTGGAGAATTCTTACAAGATTTCTAAGATCTACCAGTCATGAACTTTAAGATAATAGAACGCGTTTTACTAGAAGTTGATGTCAAAGAATTGAGACAAAAATACTTATGGGATGGGTCTAAAGCTATAATGTCTGGCAAATGTTCTCAAAATTTAGCAAAAAGGAACCCTGCAAGCTTTTCCCAAGCAAGATGGCTCACAATGGCAAACAGTTTTGAGGCTATACATCGCAACTAGTGATCCAAGTTCAGAGTTAAGTAAACTTTCAGAATGTATAATAAAGGTTTATACTCTCTGCATTTTTACAATCGAATCTCAGCATAAAATTATTCATGCATATAAGCATTTTTTAAGACCATAGATTGCAGCAAGTATTTGGATACAAATCTCCAGAATGTTATCCATTCCACATTGTACAGAAGTAATCTTGCATGGGAAAAGCTTGCAGGGTTCCTTTCTGCTGAATTTTGAGAACATTTGCCAGACATCACAGCTTTAGACAAATCCCATAAGTTTTTTTGACTCAATTCTTTGACAACAACTTCTGGTAAAACGCGTTCTGTTTTCTTACAGTTCATGACTGGTAGATCTCAGCAATATTGTAAGAATTCGTCAATAGGTCAACTAAAAGAATTTTGTCCAGTATCAAGAGCCACCGTTAACTTTCTAAATGGTAATTCATTAAATGAAGAAAACATACCACGGCTTGTAGTGAAGGTTCTAAAGACTTTTCTGAAAGTCTAATAGCACCATTCGATTTTCCAGTGTTAACTGACGTGCCATCACAACCGATAGCTTTTATGTTCTTTATCAATAGGAACTTTTTTTTTCCATAAATCATGAAACTGAAGCTATAAAGGCTACAATTTCTCTCCCTGGGCCATTTACTGGAGCACCATGTACGAAATATTTCGAGTCTGTTTCCTCAACCAAAGATAAATGTTCTTCTACAATTCTATAGCAGCTACGCTAGCGGAGTTGTATTTCGTTTACCATCACGGGGGCCCCGATAGAACGTGGACACTGTGTGACGAGGGGCTTAGATTCTGTTTATAGCTTATATTATTTTACTTTTTACTCCACATAAATCACAGATGATTCCTAGTTTCAAGTGTTGATTCAGTTAGATTCCACATTCATAAACAAGTTTCTAACCAAGCCGCATGGCCTTGTAAAATGCTAGTTTTGGTGAAAATTACGTAAGTTTAGAATAAATGTGGGAGATCTAAATTTTGTTTAATATACTTTTTTTCAAGCTCAATTTTGTCCCCTTACTTTGCTGTGTTCATTTTTCAACTTGAATTATTTTTAAAATTTATTCTTAATATTTAAAAAAAATTAGAAAAAATTAATATTTTTGAAGAAATTCACAAACTTCAGGCCTCGTGCGGAACACCTAAACAATTTCTGATTAGACTGAATTTTTTTGTGGAATATGTGGGTAGGTAGGGGCAACTTTTTATCAACTTAGTAAATTGAATTTCGAAAAAAAGTTTTTTTTCGATACACCCTCGTGTGGAATCGAGTTATTCTGCGGTAATGCGTGATAATAATAACTTTGCGACGCTCGTACGTCGAAACGTATTGATTTTACGAGAAAGTTGTAATGACATAAATTGTAGGAAATTTTCTCTAGTTTATTTTGTACTTTAATGTTTTTATCGTACAATAAGTCAAAAAATAGATATATTCGAAATACCTCTTTTAGACGCCATTTTTTTCAATATAGCTGTGCAAGCGGCAAAGATACGAGGTGGCAAAGTGGAAATTCGAAACGAGTATATCAAAATCTATAAAACTACCAATTTTCAAAACTCCTTTAAAACTTTCCAGGTAACCCCCTTTTTTTCGACCAAATGACTGAACTACTGGTTAAATGTTAAACAGCTGTTTTAAACTGAAACGGTTTCTTTAAGCCAATACGAGTTCTCGAACAGATAACTATCAAGAAATTTTGTTACGATGTGTTCAAGAGAGAAAATATTTGGCAAACATTTTCTCAGTTTCAAATAAATATTCCTTCACCATCTGAAAGACCAAAAACAGAGGCGGATACAGAAATAGTTTTCGGAAGGGGCCCAGAAAAGTAAAAAGTGCTTCCGCCTAAATTTTATTATACAGTAAATTTTTACGAAGTTCCTTTAACATGTTTCAAAGAGAAGGGAAAAAGAAAAAAGACATTAAGTCATTAATCTACTAAGTACAGAAAGATTACACACTTGTACTAATTTACTTCGAATGTGCGTATCTAACTAATCATTTATAACATTTTAAGTAATCAACAATTAAACCTTATGTCAAGTTATTCAATATTACTTACCATAATTAGTAAATAATGCACGGTATTACTTCGAAACACTCTCAGTATGATTTAAAGCAAAAAGTTGTCAAAACGAAATCGTCACTTTTTTCCATCACAGATAAGTTTATGAATGAATCGTGATATTATGTACCATTGATTTCGATGCGACTGAGTTTTATGTATTCTTTTACACCAGTGGTTCTCAACGGGGGCGATACAGCCCCCCAGTGGGCGGTGTGAAGATGTTGAGGGGCGGTGAACATATTTTGGGCGGCAGGGGGCCGGTGGACAGATTTTGGGCGGTAAGGGGGCAGTGGGTATATTTTCAAATGCACTTGTGAGAACATGTTTTATGCTGGGGCGGCAGGAAACAGACATCTCTTCTGTCCCCTAATTATAGCTTAAAAATTTTTTTTCTGTGAACATCTCCCAAACCCTGATCTTTCTCCTAACGTCATGAACGATAGCCTAAAATTTGTCAATAGCACGAAATTTGAGAGCCACCTATCTTGACCGACTTTTTGTTTCGTTTGAGATTCCCCCCTAACAACATCCAAGGTAGGTAACAATCGCGTTTTTCACGGTGTGATATGAAAAAAATTTCCGGAAAAAACCGTAGAAAAATCCTATGTCCGTACGTAATAAATAGGGGATGCATATTGCATGGTTGCAAGTAAATAAGAGCAAGACTGTTTGGGATCGGACTGTACAGGAACAACTTGAACGCAATGTATTTTTCAAAATATATTGGTTTTCAAACAAAATGTTGAAAAAACGGTGTATTTTTATTTCAAAGCGTGTTGTTCTTATTTACCTAAAAAATGGTTCACTCAATTAATGGACCCATTCTAGGTACTTGGTTTTTACTGACACAGCTTTTCAGAGGGGGGGGAGGAGGGGGAATGCCCGCTTTTTCGAAAAATTATCTTAACCCATTAATGCCTGACATTTCTTTTTCCAAAGAAATTTTGTATACTGGTTACAAACAGTGTCTAATGGACAGGAAAAATCATAAAAAAAAATCATGTAAAAAAATTTTTTTTTATGAAGGAAAGAAACATCGTCCCTTAAAAATTACGATAGACCCCAGAGGGTACATACTTTTTTTACAAAAATGTTTTTTTGCCTACGATATAATATTTAAAAAGACATTTTATAAGAAGAAATAAAATGAGCAATTAACATAAACTGGGAAGCTGGGAATAACTTTGAAAACTTAGCTTTTTTTCTTGAGATTGAGAACGATGTAATTTTTGATAAAGATCATGCTAAAACTGCTACCGAACACACTTTACAATGATTATGTGAACGAATTGAAACAATACCAAGGTACTAATTAAACACTATTATTTGGTGGAAATGTTCCTTTTTGGGAAATTCAGACCCTTTTTCGGACCGTCCCTAAAAAGGGACGCTAGGGATTAATGGGTTAAAGAAAAATAAAAAAAAGCATAAGTTTTTAACTTAATAGTTATTTTTTAACTATCTGTTTGGGCAAAATTACAGGGTTAAACCAGTCAAGAAAACGACCCCCCCCCTCTTCCACGTCCACTTTTACGTCCGTCCGTAAAGGGGGCGCTGAAAAATTTTCAAGCCAACAGGGGGAGGGGGGCGGTGACTCTAAAAAGGCTGAGAACCACTGTTTTACACTGTCTAACCCCTAATTGCCATATTATTCCCAAAGAAAACCAAAGTGATGTTATTCAAATATACTGTGCATGAGCTTTTTTTAAAAACATAGTTCAAAAATTTTAATTATGATACAGAGAAATTAAAAAGCAATCAAACATTTTTGTAGTTTGATTATTTTTATCCCTTTGGTAAGGGCCCGGGCCCCTTGTCCCTCCCTTTAAAATCCGCTGCTGACCAAAAATTTTGCATGGATTTCAGTTTAATTCAAGGGTTCCCAAACTTTTTTTATTCCGTGGACCCCTTACTTGGTTTTACAAATTTCCCGTGGATCCCCTTCCCTGGGGTTGTTCCAAAACTAATCAGGAATCGTAATAATATAACTCAGGCATTTTAAAACCGGGAATCAAATGGTTAAGTTCCATTTTTTGATGTTCTGAAACAACCAGATGACAACTTACTAAAAGATTCAGTTTGACAGTTTTATTGCAGAGTAAAAAATTAAAATTTAAGTGAAAAGAAGACAGATGAAGAATAACATTTTTATGCATACTTTCATAAAAATAATGGCACAAAACTCTTAAAAACCAGCTAATATTCTACATCGAATAGGTGTATAAGGAAAAAAAAGGAGACTGCTTTAAGTGGGACAGAGTGAATTTGGTGCATCAGCAAAAGGACCCCTATTTGCATCTTGTGGACCCCCAATTTTTTCTTGCCTTTATATGGACCCCTTCCAAACCCCGGGGAGCCCCTGGGGTCCCTGTGAACCACTGGTTTAATTGAATTTTGTATCTGTTGGAGAGCCACGCAAGAGCTACATTATCACCTTTCTCTCGAATCGACTCCTCTATCCCGCCCTCCTTTACTTTCATGCGGAGGCGACGCTCGCGCCACCTGGGAGAGAAAACGCTGCTGATTTCTAGGAATAAAGTTCCCGACATGCATTCACACACGCATCTTCTGATCCTTCCAGAAAAAGTATGCATAGGAATATGCTTTCGAACTTCAGCAGACGTTTGCGTTCGATCTGCAGCTTTTAACTCTCAAAAAAGCTCGATACGTGGAATCTTTTAGAAATTACATTGTAGTCGAATTTTATCGCTCGGCAGTTTTTTTGTAACGTCTCGTAAGTATGCCTGCTTACAAATTCAAAATATCACGAAAGATATTTTGGAACAGCGAAAACATTCTTTGTTATTTTCTATGAATTAAAATTTTGAAGGATATTCTTCTGCGCGGATGTGTTCTTTTCTTTTTAAGTTAAAATTAGTGCAATGCAAATGGCAACTCTGTTAGAAATAAGTATTTGAAACAGCATTTTTTTTTACTTTGATGTTGAAAAACCGATGTTTTAAATATAAGTTAAGTGATCGCAAAAAGTTGTACGCAATAACGCTAGAGAGTTAGGTTATGAAAGTGGCCGATTTTTACAGAAGCTTTTTCTTGGTTTGTGGATTTAAAAATTGAAGATCTGCATATAAGCTGCATCTGAAAAAAAAGTTCTTTAGCAAAATTATTAGAAAAACGTTTTGAATTTTAGAAATTACAGTTAAAAACCTGAATAATTTTTGGAAGTATTAAAAGGCATAATTTAGCATCAAATAACATTTTAGTTTTTAGTTTTGCTTTTAAAACACTTATTTACATCTTTCTGTGAATATCGTCAAAAGGTTGTTCTACTCCAGTATTCATGTCATTTGACTATCAAGTCGTAATAAAAGAATGATAGTAAATTGCAAAGTCTCAAATTTTTGGAAATGAACAAAACTAATAACTTTTAGTGGTCTGCTTACAAAAATGTAAAGGTATTTCCTGTAAAAATAAATAGAGACAACTAAAATTTTGCATTGAATTCAAAGCTGTTGAACAAAGCCAAACTCTAATTTTAACTTAACAACAACTGCAACCGATAAAAAAGTTGCTTAGAAGAAGGTGCAAATTAGTGCCACGTTTGGTATTTCCTTACGAAGCAGAGATTGAAAAAAAGAGGTGAATATACCGTTGAAAACTGCAGTATTTTTGAAGAAAAAAATAGAAGAAGTAATGACAATGTCTTGGAACCGTCATTAAATTTTTGACCTGTAGCCCAAGAAAACACAAACTCTAATTTTAATTGCTACAACAGTTGCAGCAGATAAAAAAGTTGCTTGTAAGAAAGTGCAAATTAGTGCCACGTTTGGCTTTTCCCTACTAAGCAGCGATTGAAAAAAGAGTCAAATATTTATCTTTGAAAATTGTAGTATCCTTGGAGGAAAAAAATCATCATTTTCTGAAGAAGTAATAACAATCAAGAAAACACAAACTCTAATTTTAATATAGTTACAACAGCTGCAACAGATACAGAAGGTGCTTTTTAAGAAGGTGTAAATCAGTGCCACGTTTAGTATTTCACAACTAAGAAGCGATTGAAAAAAAGATGATAATATATCTTTAAAAACTGCAACATTCTTGAAGAAAAAAAATTGAAGAAGTAATGAAAATGTCTTAAATATGTCATTAAATTTCGACTTGTGGTGTAAGAAAAGACAAACTCCAATATTAATTGCTACAACAGCTGTAATTGATAAAGAGCTGTGTTTACGAAGGTGAAAATCAGTGTCACGTTTGCTGTTTTATTACAAAACAAGGATTGAAAAAACGAGGACAGTATATCGTTGAAAATTTGAGTATTCTTCGAGAAAATTAAAATTAAAGTAGAAAAAGAAAATTGAAGAATTAATGACAATGTCTTGGATCCATCATTAAATTTCGACTTGTGGAGTTCAGAAAACAGAAAACTCTTCCGTCATCAACTCATTCCGCCGACTACACTTCATCATTGTTGGAACGACGCAGCGGCATCGCGATCCTTGCTCCAGCTCCGCAGTTGCCATGACAACCGCTGACATCATGCAGGATGAGGTGATGCGGGACGATGAAGTGATGATGGCCGATGCCGAGATTGTTTCAGGGGCCCAAGATCCAACAGTGCATTCCTGCAGGTATGTGTGTTCTTTCGATGCATCTCGCGAGGGTAATTTCGAACTATCGATCTTGGCATCGATCCTTGGAAATCAAAGCGGGGATGGTCCGACCCCCCTGATTAATCGATAGAGACTTAGGCTTAACGTTTCGTGTTTTTGTTACAACTTGGCAGGAGAGCACGTTCTCAGTGTTGATGCTCTTGCGAATTTTGTTGAAAGCATCTATGGCATAAAGAATATTCTCTGGTAGTAAATAGCGCATTTTATAGTTGAACCTCGTTAAAACGAACTGAAAGGGACTTTTTAAATCCATTCATCTTAACCGTAGTTCGTCTAATCCGAACAACAATAAACAACAAACAATAGAACGGGGGATGGAATTGTAGTTCATCTTAACAGTAATTCGTCTAAAGTGTGTTCGAAATAACAAGGTTTGACTGTATTTCATACAAGAACGTTAAGGAAAATCTTCACTTGGCCTATTTCGATGGTTTCCAGATTGTCATGTGCTTATATGCAAGATTAGGTTTTACACGCGACAGTTAATTTTGCAATTAAAAAATAGATGACATTACCAACTTCTTAATCAGTATTTTAAATCATTCAAAATGGTATTATTTTCATTACTTTGCATACATTTTTTGTGTGTAAAACTGCTAGATTCATTTTGTTAATAGCTTTTTAGGAATGATAATTTATACTATGTTAAATTAGTTCCTGAATTGAGTAATTAAAGATAGTAAATGAAACACTTTTTAGATGATTCTATTAAAGATTGAAGAAAACTTTGTTGGTTTAATAACGATACGTCACCAGAAAATTAGTTTTTCCGATTCTTTATTGTGGAAGAGGTTACGTGTTATATAACATCGCTCACCGGCGATCATAGTGACACCCATCTTAAATAAACCACATAGGCGAAAAACAGGGTTTTAAGTTTTGCTAATTTTAATTGATTTATGCTTTTAGGTATCACAATATGCACAAGATATTCATAATATGTTGCGAATTTAGTTGGTTTTGCAGGATAAATAATTGATATAAGGTTAAGGGGACTGGTATTCTTGAAACATTTTTGACGGTTTAAAACAAACTGCTTTGAAAAAGTTCTGTAAATAAGAAGATATGGGAGAGACATGGGAGAAAACGTATCAGTTGTTTTGTGTAGTTGTTGTAATGTAAAAAAAAAAAAAAAACTAACAACAAAACTCGTTTATCACAAATTGTGTGTATATGTGGTTTTTTTTTATATTACTCGCATGATATCTAGAGCATAAAGAAATATTTTTACGGAACATGTATAATGATTTTTTTAAACGAAGTGAACCACAATTCGTGTATAATTTCTTGCATGAAAAAATTTGTGAAATTTAAAACAGATGAAATGTTGACTATTTTTGAACACTTTATTTTAAATATAAGTTATGTTTAAATGTTAAAAAAAATGTGGTTAAATTTCTTAAAATGATAGTTTGGGTTATTTAGATACCAAATATATTATGTTTTGACTAATATCTTTTCAGTAATCATGAGTGCAAGGTGACTTACTCATGTTTTGGCAAAAATTTGTACTCAAATGTAATACTCACTTAAATCAATATTTATATACGAGGGTTGTTTTTTTTTTTTCAACCTTCGTTCGGCTATAAAAATAAACGGATTCAAATAAAAAAGAATATTTTATTATCAAAAGTAAGGTACAATCCTCTACAATTCTCTACATGATCACCTTGACGATTGAAGCATTTGTTTTATCTCTGAATAAGCTTTATTATAACCTCCTCGTAGAACGTTTCCGCCAATGATTGGAAGTGAGTGGTAACGGTCTCTTTGGGTTCTACGCCACTTTGGAAGCCCGATGCTTTTCCAGACCCCAAGCAGGGGTCTTCAAGTCTCTACTTTAATTCAGGGAACACATGTAAGTAAGTCACTTGGACTTAATGGTGGGTGTTCAAAAATGTCCCATTGAATGCATGAAATTGCTGGAGGAACCGTTGTGTTACGCGAGCGCAATGATGACGGGCATTGCCATGTCAACCCTGCTTGGGGAGACCCCTGTTTGGGGTCTGGAAAGGCATCGGGCTTCTATTCCAAAGTGGCGTGGAACCCAAAGACACCGTCACAACTCCCTTCCAATCATTGGCGGCAACATTCTACGAGGAGGCTATTATAAAGCTTGTTCACAGAAATAACAAATGCTTCAATCGTCAAGGTGATTATGTAGAGAATTGTAGAGGATTGTACCTTACTTTTGTTAAAAAAAATATTTTTTTTATTTGAATCCGTTTATTTTTTATAGCCGAACGGAGGTTGATAAAAAAACAACCCTCGTATATTTGAGTTTCAAAATACAGTGAACTCTCACTTATACACCGCCTCATTTAAACGCCTTTTTCACTTAAACGACTATTTTCAATGATCCCAGCACATTCCATAGCATAATAATTGTAATATCATTCGTTCATGCGTCGCTTTAAAGATAAATATTTCACTTATGTGCCGAATTTTTCGTGAAATGTAAAAAAAAATTTTTTTTTCTTTAAAAAATAAGCATGTTTCTTCCCTTTTCTCTTTAATCTTTCGCCTTTATTGATCACGGAAGACCTTTTTCCCGCATGCACTAGAGTTCGGAGAGGGACAATTATCTATTATGCGTCGTTTTAAAGGGAACAATTTGTGATTAGGTACGCAACAATTTTTGTTTTCTCTTCTCTTTATGATTGTAGTCACATCACAGTAATTGGCAAATCGTAATAATATGTTCTTTTTCTATAGAAACATTCTTATTCTTGCTCTCATTAGAACTTAAGTTGCGTTTTAGACCTTTAAATAGGCTTGTTCGCTTATGCGTCTCTTTCAGTTATGCGCCTTTTTCTGTTGGTCCCTTGGGCCGGTGCATAAGTGAGACTTCACTGTACATCCAAAGAGTCGTCTGCCTCCTTAAAGTTTATAAATTGTTCTTTTAAATTGGGTAATGTTGAAAAAGTGCCACTCTTTCTGGCTCTTCGTAGTTTCAAAATTAATCCTTAATTTAAAATGGATATCTTCAATGCGTGTCTTGTGCCGAAGATGAAACCCATGGCAATTTGGAAAATCGGGATGTAAAGTACTTTTCAGATATGTTATAGAAAAGTGTCCATTTTGAAATTTTTTTCAGCTACGGGTTTGGTCATGAAAAAATTAAATTCAAAACGAAGTATTATAACGGCACATAAGTACCCTTCATTTTAAAGTACTGAGCTGGACTTTAAAATTGAAAACTTTGTGTTGAAACCGTACGATTTTCTTTAAAAAGCAACTAACTCCCTTTGTGGTTTATAACACAAAAGAAATATCAAATACTTTTTTTTTAAGAGTAGGCTAAATGACTAGTTATTGGCATGACTACGGTTTTTTTTAAATTAAGATGCAAATGTTGCAGTTTTACTTCATCGGAAAAACTAATTTTATCGGTGTTATAAATAACTTAGATATTGCCCTTTTGTGGCTATGATATTTTGAGCAATTTTCAATTATGAATTATGTATATGTTTTCAGAAATAAATTGGAACACACTAGTTTAACTAATTATGGTCTTACACGCTTCGCTATGGTCATATTAAAAACTGGCAATTGTTGCTTTAATTGAATTCAATTGTTTTTATGAAATACCCGAAAAAAGTACTTAACAATAGTAACAATATTTACTTTTTTTCCAATGCAATCCTTCATTTACGCTTACATTTTTCATTAATAATTGGTTCTATCCATAATGCAAATAATGGCGGACCAAAAACTATTTACGATCATCTTTAGTTGAGAAGTTCTCTTTTATGACCAATATGTACTAGTTTCAGGAATCTAATTTAAATATTAAAGTATCATATTTTAAAAAAAGAGAGAAGGGAAACAACTTTGTTTTAACCCATTTATGCCCCAGTAGCCTAAAAACTGGACGCTTGTTAGTTACTCCATACAAAAACCTGTAATAGGTATATCATTTTACTAAAGCTGTTTTTCACAAGTTAAATAATCCCTCTTCTTGAGAAAACCAGTTAGAGCCACTATTTGGACCTCAGAGTTTATTTATTGACAGCTATTTTCAGACAAATCAGTCAAGCAACGATCCAACATGGGTAGCCATAGAAAGTAAGTTTTTTTTGGCGAACTTATTTTTCCTAAAATTAAACTATTTTAAAATGATTTGCTTGAAATTGATCGCAGATGCCTTCCGTAATGTTACTTTGCAAAAGTTTGACTTTATCAAGTAAGGTCGTATTTTGCTCACATATCTGCAAAATATCCCATAAAGAGGACGTTAAATAACTTAATAAATATGGCAACGGTTATTTACGTCTAAAACTATTGTACGCCGAAAATGTATGTAAACTATTCCAAGTAAGAGTTTTAAGCAGATAAAAATTGAAAAAAATTGTTAAAAAAAACTTGGGCATAAATGGGTTAATTGAATAACAATAAGAATGACCAAAAAATTAATTATGATCAGATCTGTATTTGTTCATAAGTATAATATTTACTTTTGGTTGACTAGTTACAAGCATATTAGCTTTCCAAGATCTTAAAGCAGATTAATTAATTAATGTTTGAATTTATGAAAAAAATTCACTTATAGGATAGAAAAAAATGCTAAGGATTGAGTACATACCAATAACACTGCTGCCCTATAGAACAGCAATGTCAGTTTTTAAGAAGCATTAACATATTGAATAACGCTGTTGATGAAAACTTGAATTTAGAAAAAAGTTTGGAAGCATTATTTTAAAATGAATCTGTTTTTAGAATCCATCGATGTTGTTTCTAAAATGTGAATTACAAACACACATTTTGGTGCAGGACTTTACTTAACTGATTTTTTACGTCTGCCATTGTAAAAACGTTAAATTAGTCTTTAGGCAAAAGCTGTTTTAAATTATACTAGTCAATTAGCTACACTTAAATTATAAATAATTTTGTATAATTCGTTTTTATCCGAATTTCAGTTTTGAAAGCAATAAAATCAACGACGCCGGGTTTATTAAAACTAGTGGGGGTGCTCAAATAGAGTCCAAAGGGGAGGGGGGATCAAAACGAGGGCACTTTTTTAACATGTAACTTTTAAAAAAAGTGCTTCAGGGTTGCTGTTGTTGTGTGTGTGTGTTTATGAAAAAAATACTTGATATGAAAAATATTAACTTTTCTCTTTGGTTATTATAACAGAAAACAAAAGATAAAAACAATATTTTATCGGAGAAAATATTAGTAATTACCTCAAGTTACAGGAACATAATACTGAAGTCTGTTACTTTTGTTATGCGAAAATGATTTTTTAAAAAATATAAACTAGTATGCGAAATCAAACAAAGACACAAATTACTACTGGTATTTTTAAAGTTTTAGAAGTAAGCGTATAAAGTCATTTTTAAATAGAAAATACAAAGATTAATATTTTTCTTGGGTGAAAAATAAAAATAAATAAATAATAATAAAAAATGAACTCAAGTTGAATATTTTTAACTTTCTCTCATTAAAAAGTTTTTTCGGATAGTCGATCGTTGGATGAAAATGCTTGCCATAATTTCGAGGTTCAGTTTATCGTGTGTTATTTCTGTTCATAGATCTGAAAAAATGAACTATCATTAAACCTTTGACGTGGTTCGCTTTTTTTTTTTTTTTTTTAAATCTTCTCAGGACAGAAAAAAAAAACATTCTGCTGAGCATGTATAAACGGGTACAGATAAATATATGGTTATGAGTTTAATCACTTCTAGAAAAAAATCCGATGACATGTCTGTTTAAAAGGGAAAAAAAAACTAAATCTTTCGCAGCTTTAACGATAGAGTGTTGAGATTTTTAAGAAATATATTGAAATATATTTCGGTGTAAAATTAATCTTTCAGCCTAAATCTAATCAGTCAAAATCATCGTTGTAGAACTTTGATATGTAAGTACAATCTTTAGTTTCGGACAAAAAACATTTTAAAATTCATTATAAGCTCTTAGAGAAAATATCACAATAGCATCTAAAATCTCAATATAAACTTCGTTAAAGATATGGAGGATGGCAAAAGCTAAATCATCAGCTCAGTTATCAGGTCTTCGAGGAATTCTTAACCTTTTGGGAAAGTTGACTCTTCCATAATTAGGTTATTTCATTAAATTCAAGTAAGAACTTCAAACTGCTTCGAAACTACATCATTAAAAAATAGTTTCGCAGATGACTGCAGGCCCCAGTTATTTGGAAAACTAATTATTTATTTCGTACCCTCTTTTCTTCTGTTTACTAGCGGTAAGGGTGCCCAGTACCCCCACCGCATTCTCTCAGATTAGTAGAGCAGTTTTTATTGATGTTTGTTGTTCCGTTTTTGCGTTGAATGTTTAAGATGTTATTAATGTACCCTTTCATTTTAACTGATTTTTTGAATTTTTCTTTCTTTTTTTATATTAGCCCATTTATGCCTAGCGTTCCTTTTTAGGGACGGTCCAAAAAGTGAGTCTGAATTTTCCAAAAATGAACATTTCAACCGAATAATAGTGTTCAATTAGTACCTTGGTATTGCTTCAATTCATAATTAACAGATTGCAGCACATAACCATTGTAAAGTGTGTTCCGTAGCCGTTTTATTATGATCTTTATCAAGAATTACATCGTTCACAATCTCAAGAACAAAAAGCTAAGTTTTTAAAATTATTCCCAGCTTCCCAGTTTATGTTAATTGCTGATTTTATTTCTTCTTATAAAATGTCTTTCTAAATATTCTATCAAAGGCAGAAAAAAAAATTAAGTAAAAAAAGTATGTACCCTCTGGTGCCTAACGTCCCTTTTTAAGTACGATTTTTCTTTTTTTAATAAAAAAAATATTTTTTACATGATGTTTTTAAAATTATTTTTCCCGTCCATTAAACACTATTTGTAACCAGTATATAAAATATCTTTGGAAAAAATGTCAGGCATTAATGGGTTAAAACTGATGAATTTTGATAAATAATTTAATGAAAGGGACAAACTAATTACTAATGTAAAGCCCTCGTGAAGATAAAAACGCTCAAAAACAAATTTTCATTTTATGTATATGTTACATAAAACAACATAACATCATTTAATATTGACAAGCTATAAATTACTTCCCCGCAGTAGAACAGCAAGCATATAACAAACAACATCCAGAGTAGGTAGTTTCACACTCATTAACAATCATTAGTCGAAAATAACGTTATCTCTGGGTTAAAAAATCGAGCTTACTACCAATATATAAAGTAACTTAATGATCAAATCTTTACATATAAAAATGAATGTATATATCTATGTATGTATCTATGAACCTATGTATGTATCTATGAACCTATGTTTGTATCTATGTCCTTTATAGACTCAAAAACTACCCGTCGGATTTCGCATCAAATTTTAGTGATGTTTGTGTTCTCACTGGGCACATCAAGAAACCAATTAGAAAAAAATCAGACTGGCAGTTCTTTTTTTATTCCAATTTTATTCCAACTTCCGCATAAAATTATGTTAATAAAAATACATGTTAATACGTTGTTAGGTAAAAATACACGTCCTGACAGGTCGGAAAAACTACTCAACATTCATTCGGGGGTGAACAAAATTAAAATTTGGACCGAAATTTGAGGGAAATTTTTTTGGCGATCACAATTTTCTTCCTTTACTTCGTAAATGGAAGGTGTCAACATTCATGAGGTGGACTATACATTATGAATGCCGATGTTTTTCGACATCAGTGTTTTTACCACCTATGTACAGGCTGATGTTTATCCAACATCGATGCTTCACACTTTTTGTACTAAAGTTGTTTTCCGTAAATAAAAAGTATAAACATCATAAAAAAAGATTTTGTTATAATCCGGTATTTAACAAGTGTATGGGAGATCGAGAATTGTCCCAAGCAGTCCACGATTGAGAGGGCACCAAAACGTTTTTTAACCAGTACGTTTGACTCTTTTGTAGTAATTAAAAAGTTAAAATCAAAATTTAACTAAAAGTGATAGTCTAATGAAAGATGTGTGGGCTAATCTGATCACAGTTAATAGCAATTGTAATAATATACAATCGAAGCAACTGTAGTATTAATAATTTGGGGCTTGTTGTTCAATTTGAATGTTGTTACTTTTCTTTTCCCCGATTTATTTCAAAAGTATACAGAAATGTGCAATACACCGCCAACTAGGTTATTTCCGTCCATGGACCACAGTTTCGTGCTTATTATGCACTTATCATCATGGAATAGGAAAGTAACCGAGTTGGAGGCAAAAATCCACTTATAGAGCAAAGAGTGCCAAAAAAACCGGTAGCTAATGTGAAATTAGAATACCAGCGAGCTACCGCACTTGGTACGGTACAACTCGTAAATTTTAAGGCAGAGCTCGGATATAAAGCAATGAGCTACAAGTTTTTTTGGCTCTTTTTGCTCTATAAGAGGATTTTTGCCTCCAACTCGGTTACTTTCCTATTCCATGCTGATGAGTGCATAATAAGCACGAAACTGCAGTACATGGATGGAAATTACCGAGTTGGCGGTGTATTGCATGTTCCTGCCTTAGCCCTTGCTTAGGGGTGGTTATCCACTGCTTCATAAATAAATGGTATGAGTGATGAAACACACTGGTGGTCAAAATTAAAAGGACAAAGAAAAGATACCATATCTTATTTGTATTTGGTCGAAAAGTCATGCAAATTTTATGACCTTAAACTAATGGCAAATAAATTTTTTTATTAGTTTTATTGGAAAAATTTATTGATTTCGTATTTATAAAATAAAGTTTGGATTTAGACATGTGATATGGATAAAATTATAAGGCCAATGTGTGTTTTGCTCTGAAACACAAACACCTTAATAATTAATAATTTCTCATTTTATAAAAATATTTTTTATCAGCCTGGACGTTATGAACATTGAAAAGCTTTTTTGAAATTTTTATCCTACTGATTTCGATGGAAAAATTGAGTTCTTGCTTCAATATTAAACCCCTTTTTAAACACTTCGAATTCCAGAATGCCTCACAGAGCTTCTATTAAACTTAAATAGGGCTTTATGGTTGGTCAGTGGAGTAATTTCACGAAATTAACGTCAAGCCATGCTTTTCAAGTTTAAGAAATGTGTGATTCGGCATTATCCAGCTGGAACAAGGGCAGATCCAGTAATTTTTCAAGGGAGGTGCGATTGATTTAATAACTTACATTTTACTATGTATACTGACTTGCAAATATTGATAACATAGGTTCCGGACTTCAATTCCGAAACATTTCTGAGGAAATTCGAAACTTTCTTCCTTCAACATCGTTAAAAATCGTCTAAAATTAAGTATTTTGAACTTCAATATAAAAAATTTGCTGATGGAGGGGCCTCGAGTGAGGGGCAATCGTCCCATCGCCCCTCCCTTGCATCCGCCCTGAGCTGGAGCAATTTGTCTCCAGTGGTATTTAATGGTAATTTTGGTAAAAAACATATATCTGAGCACATGAACGTAACTCTTAAAATTCATTCTGTCTTGCACAAAACCTTTTGCAATACTTTCCACCCGTTGTGAAACTTCCTCAGACCATTATTGAGCCATCTTCAAATACACGTTCAGAATAATTTATAGTTCAGAGATCTCAACAAAAGTAGCAAAAATTATTTAGTAAATACAAAAGAAACTTTTTCTCATCAGAAAGTATTACATTATCATTGTACCTCTTTTTTAACCATAATTATGGATTTTTGGCCCACTCAACCCTTTTTCGCTTAAGACTGTTTTAAACAGCCGGTTGTGAAATCAGTTTTTCAAAAAAAATCTTTTTCTCTTCTGGTAAAACACACTGAACAGTTCGAGAAATGCATCACAATTTAAACTCCCGAAACATTTTCGCCGATTTTTTATTTTATTCATTTATTTATTTGGAGCAAGCTTTTCTTATTTTTTCCCATTCACAAAAACAGAAGATGTCTTACCAAAAAAGGTAAGTACCAAAAAAGGTCTTTGATGTCCGTTTTTGCTGGGATTTTTGAGAAAGCTATAAATTATTGATTTCTATCTATTCAGATTTATTGCCATTTGACTTGCAGTAAGTCCTGAAATTTTTAAAGCGACCAATATTTCTTTCTTATATTCTGAAAGTTTTGTACCAAGAGGAATGACTGGAACATGTGACGCCAACAATCGCTTTCTAAGTAATTATACCGTTATGTAGTGTGGTGTGACTTTTTTTTTTTAAACGCACAAATCTACTTGGTCTTATATTTTGTCTATTTGACATGGATATCTAAATTCAAAGTTCATTCTATAAATACGAAACTCCTTCATATTTTCAGTAAAACTAATTAAATAACTTTCACTTACCCTCCATTCGCTTAAAGTCAAAAACTTGCATAACTTTCTGACAAATTGCAGCTTCGATATGAGAATTTTTCTTTTGCCCTTGTAATTCTAACCACCAGTGTACATTATTTTCTAAAATGAACAAATGTTCAGATTTTTTTACATATTTGTTCATGAAAATGTATAATTATTGAAAATATCCAGTGATGTACCATCCTGGACCACTTTTGACCCAAGGGTCAAAAGTATTCCATCACGTGTTTTGGATTGTCTCGAAACCAGTTAACAAAAATAATACAAAAGAATTAAGGGAAAAAACTTGCACAGAGCAAAAAATATGACCGTTAGTTTACGAAATATTTATTGCTATTTTTTGGCTTTATTCCTTTCTCTTTGACTCAATTCGTACGTCCACAGTAAATAGAGCAATAGTGATTTTTCATTTATTCGCGTTTAATAAAGTTTCAATAGTTTGTACGTAAATAATTCGGGAAAGGTTTAAAACTATTTTGTCCAATTGCTTATGCACATAGTAGACAAATTAGCCTTTAAAAATCTTTATTATTCTACATAACTGTTAATCACAAAACAAGCATAAAGTGAAAGTAATTCTAAAACTTATTATGTCTGTAATTTCCAAAAAAAAAAAGTCATTTACAAACGTGCATAGTGGAGATTCGGTGGCTCAAAAAAAAAAAAAAAATTCTTTCAAATGGGGCTGCAGTAGAGGCACAACCTTTTGCAGACCAGGGGCCCTACTCTCATTGTATCGTCAATATAATCGATACCGAGAATACGGGTTTTTTGTGCCCCGTGACGTCACATCTCGTGAGACATGAATAATCTCTAATCTCAAAGCCACTTCTAATTTAAGGTATCTAGAATCGCGCCGAGAAGTTTACGACAGGGTAAGAAGACGTGAGATGTCTTCCTCGGCAGTGAGAAGCTGTTTGTTTATTCCATTTTTTCTCAACGCGGAGTGTGCCATAATGTTTATAAGTTCTGAAAATGTGGTTCAGTATGTTTTTACATTGAGAGTTAAGATTTTTTCTTTATTTTGAGTTTGAATTTGGGAGAGGCATCCATTTATCGGCAGTTATTGGAACTCTGCAACTTTGCCGATTATCTGTAATCATCCTTATTTTACTGATAAATTGGCCAAAATTTTGCAAATTGAAATTACTTTAAGGTATGCCCAAAGCTTGAATTTATATGTGTACTTAACCAGGGTGTCCATCGAACCCAGGGGGGCTACATTTCTTTAATAAAACGAGCTCTTTACTCAAATTCTATTTTTTTTTCAGGGGACGGGGGGGGGGGGGGCATTTCGTTTTTATCGTATCGTATTAAAGTTTAATTTTTCCTCACAAAATAATTGAATCACCGTTTTTCAAGTCTTAAAATGATAGCAAAAGCATGAAACATGAATTTGTTTCTTTTAATTCTCAAACATAAAGTGTTTTAAATACATTTTGGAAAAAAGATCCGCAGACATGTGATTTAGGATCTCCATTTTTTTCTTGTGCATTGCCCCAAAAATAGGGACTTGTACTTAATATTTAGAGAGTGAATATATATTTCTTCATGCGAAAAGGCCAAAATATCGCGAAGAGCAAAATTGAGTCTATCAAAATCATCGCAAAAAGCGCAGCACATGAAGTAATTTTTACCCCTCTCAAACAACAAATGTTTCAAATACAAGTTTTGAAAAAGTGACACCTAGACACAGGGCATGACTTTGTAGGACATTGAGCACTAGCTTTATGTGCTGCCCCCCCCCAAATAAAACCAATATAATGAAGTAGTAAAATATTTCGGATTTCAAGTTTTCGAAAGAGTACTTTTAAATTTATTTTCTATCTCGTCATAGTGCGATATGAAATTTCTCCATTTTAAAAACTTCAGATGGATTTGAGCCCCCCCCCCCTCCAAACGTTGGTGCCCTGGGCCTGTGCCCCATATACCTATGCCTTAATTTTGCCCTGCCCAGACATGTGATTTTTCTTTACTTAGCATTTAAAGACTGAAAATACAACTATTATTGCGAAAACAAAAATGAGTAACGCAAAAAGGGGACTTTTACTTAAAGCCTGAATTTTAAACTATTATTGCGATAAAGACAAAATATCGCTGAAAACAAAGTCATGAAGTTAAATGATTTAATTTAACAAATATTTTTAAATATTAGTATTATTTTTTAAAAGTATTTATAAGTTTTTTCATGTTTAGTCGAAGCATTTGATACACTGAGATGATTTCGTATAATGTATTTCGACACTTTACCTCGCTTACGCTTGTATGCTCGTATGTGGTGAAAAGATGCACTAATTGCGATTTAAAATTCTAATATTATGAAATTCCTGAAACACAACATCTTAATCTGCCCGAATGCTTTTAATATTTGACTCTCAAATCTTTTTACCATCTATTTCGGAGCCTAAGCTGAACCAGAAAGTTAAAGCAAAATGCACGCGCGAATGTTGATGTAATAACGCGAGTGAGATAGACTGTCATTTGATTGGTCAATCCTTTTTCCTTCTCGATACGCTGTAGAAGGAGAGAAAATTCTCGCTTGGGCACATTAGGGCTTTCAGAGTGGCACAAAATTTGACAAGCGACTACTTTTTCGGCTATTCTTGCTTGTCGTGAGGGAGTAATAGACGTCACTGGAAGTTCCAGGAAGTTTCAGAGTAGGGCCCCAGGGGCCCTACTCTTATTGTATCGTCAATATAGTCGATACCGAGAATACTGGTTTTTTGTGCCCCGTGACGTCACATCTCGTGAGACACGAATAATCGCTAATCTCAAAGCCACTTCTAATTTAAGGTATCTAGAATCGCGCCGAGAAGTTTACGACAGGGTAAGAAGACGTGAGATGGCTTCCTCGGCAGTGAGAAGCTGTTTGTTTATTCCATTTTTTTCTCAACGCCGAAGTGTGCCATAATGTTAAAAGTTCTGAAAATGAGGTTCAGTATGTTTTACATTGAGATTTAAGATTTTTTTTTATTTTGAGTTTGAATTTGGGAGAGGCATCCATTTATCGGCAGTAATTGGAACTCTGCAACTTTGCCGATTATCTGTAGTCATCCTTATTTTACTGATAAATTGGCCAAAATTTTGCAAATTGAAATTACTTTAAGGTATTCCCAAAGCTTGAATTTATATGTTTACTTAACCACTGTGTCCATCTAACCCAGGGGGGAGGTACATTCCCTTTAATAAAACGAGCTCTTTACTCAAATTCTATTTTTGTTCAGGGAAGGGGGGGGGGGCATTTTGATTTTATCGTATCGTATTTAAGTTTAATTTTTCGTCACAGAATAATTGAATCATCGTTTTTCAAGTCTTAAAATGATAGCAAAAGCATAAAACATGAATTTGTTTCTTTCAATTCTCAAACATAAAGTGTTTAAAATGCATTTTGGGAAAAAGATCCGCAGACATGTGATTTAGGATCTCCATTTTTTTTTCTTATGCATTGCCCCAAAAATAGGGACTTGTACTTAATATTTAGAGAGTGAATATATATCTCTTATTGCGAAAAGGCCAAAATATCGCGAAAAGCAAAATTGAGTCTATCAAAATCATTCCAAAAAGCGCAGCACATGCAGTAAATTTTACCCCTCTCAAACAAAAAATGTTTTAAATACACGTTTTGAAAAAGTGATAAATAGACACAGGGCATGACTTTGTAGGACATTGAGCACGAGCTTTATGTGCTGACCCCCTCCCCCTAAATAAAAACAATATAATGAAGTAGTAAACTATTTCGGATTTCAAGTTTTCGAAAGAGTATTTTTTAATTTATTTTTTATCTTGTCATAGTGCGATGTGAAATTTCTCCATTTTAAAAACTTTAGATGGATTTGAGACCCCCCCCTCAAACGTTGGTGCCCTGAGCCTGTGCCCCATATACCTATGTCTTAATTTTGCCCTGCCCAGACGTGTGATTTTTCTCTACTTAGCATTTTAAGACTGAAAATACAACTATTATTGCGAAAACAAAAATGAGTAACGCAAAAAAGGGACTTTTACTTAAAGCCTGAATTTTAAACTATTATTGCGATAAAGTCAAAATATCGCTAAAAACAAAGTCATGAAGTTAAATGATTTAATTTAACAAATATTTTTAAATATTAGTATTATTTTTTTAAAAGTATTTATAAGTTTTTTCATGTTTAGTCAAAGCATTTGATACATTGAGATGAATTCGTATAATTTATTTTGACACTTTACCTCGCTTAAGCTTGTATGCTCGTATGTGGTGAAACGATGCACTAATTGCGATTTAAAATTTTAATCTTTTTAAATTCTTGAAACACAACATCTTAATCTGCCCGAGTGCTTTTAATATTTGGCTCTTGAATCTTTTTGCCATCTATTCCGGAGGCTAAGCTGAACCAGAAAGTTAAAGCAAAATGCACGCGCGAATGTTGATGTTATAACGCGAGTGAGATATACTGCTATTTGATTGGTCAATCCTTTTTCCTTCTCGATACGCTGTAGAAGGAGAGAAAATTCTCCCTTGGGCACATTAGGGCTTTCAGAGTAGCACAAAATTTGACAAGCGACTACTTTTTCGACTATTCTTGCTTGTCGTGAGGGAGTAATAGACGTCACTGGAAGTTCCAAGAAGTTTCAGAGTTGGGCCCCTGGTGCGATTCCCCAAATAAGCATCCATTCTTTCACGTAGCACCAGAATCGGTGGAATGCCATTACCACAAGAATTTTGTCGCCCAGTTGCCTCCAGTGACGCGAAAGAGTACTAAGATTTAATTTTGCCTAGGGATATTCAAAGCCAAACGAATACCCCAAGGGATCTTTTACATAATCATACGACATGGGCGCCGAGGATTTTCCGCATCTCGAAAATCCGCCGACTGGCCAACTCTAGGAACGAACCCGGGTTATCGGCGCGGAAAGCCGACGCTCTACCACCACGCCACCGAGTCGGCAGAAAAAAAAATGTATCACACTTCATTCAGTGATCATAAAATCTAATGCTGCTAACTAAGCAGAGGTAATACTACTGAGATTTCTTAAAAATATTACCAGATTCAGTGTAATTATTTATTCTATTTTCGAAATAGTTGTAACAAAGTGAATAATATGAACCACATAAAATATTGGGATCTAGCTTTTTTCTCCTTTTATACTGTTTAATTTTTCTGTGGAACGTATGATTTAACTCATTTTTTAGTTGCATTTCGTCCCGATTTTAAGTTACATTTAACTTCTAATGATTTGAAGCTGGGATACCTGATATTCTCCCTTCAATTTCGAAACGAAATATTTTTAAGCCCTAAATAAATCTCTTACGTTATGAAGGGTATATGAATGTGAACATTTTCCTACTCGGACATTACACCTATAAACTACGACGCTCATCCTGGTATTTTCATATTTTAATTTTTTTAGTTTTTATTTCAAGTTATAATTATTGAAATAGAAAACGTGCTATCGGGCAAAGCGGGTATACTGTAATAGACGTCACTGGAAGTTCCAGGAAGTTTCAGAGTAGGGCCCTAGGCAATATTTCATTGTCACTTTCGATCATCTCTACAATGTTTTCTTTCTCAGAAAATAAGAAGTACTTAAGTCATAAATTTATTACTAATAAAAATATATAAAACACTGAAATTCACAATAAGAATATTCAAATCAGAAAGTTATTACTAACACGTAAGATACTGAAATGCAGACTAAAATGAATCCAAATTGTGTGGCAGCTCGAAGTATAGATCATGCAGCTTCTGTTTTTCCGTTAATAGCTCTCAAGTTACAGATTACAAGAACGTGAAAATTCATGACGCATCGACAATATGATGGCATATATATATAACCACTCTAAGATTTAATAGATAAGAACAACGTAGAACGTGATGCGTTTAAGATATTACGATTAATTTCCATGACGAAAAATTTTGTCATGCCCATTGCTGTAGGCTTTTATGTATGACGAAATATTTCGTCATAAACAGGTTAATGAATTTACATACATCACCCAAAATTGAAAAAATATATTTTCTAAGTGAAAACGATTTTCATTCTGTTGTCAGGCTAGGGCTATCAACCGCAGCTCTCTTAGCCGGCATTATAAGATATGAACCGCAACTATCTTGAATGCAAAGAGTTAGAAAAGATGTCGATGTACAGAAAATGAGTTTTTTTACAGATGCAATTGATCATATTTCAAAGGAAATTTTACAAATTAATCTGTAAAGTTAATAATGAGTGCTAAGTCGGCAAAGACCTAGGGTTGAAACTCCAGATGTAAAAACTAAATTTTTGGTTGCAAGATCTGAGTAATGACTTTATTCTTTAATTGCTCAAGTTCTTATTGCCTCTAACTGGTATAATTTTAAAGTATTAGACACAGTAATAGATAGGTAATAATTCTATGCTTGTGAAAGAATTTTACTCTATATAGTGCCAAAAAAAATTTATTCTATGTTTTCGTTAAATTTATTATTATTTTTTAACTTTTTAAAACAAATGTGTAACAAATGAATGTATTTCAGAAATTAGCAACATATTTTGTCTTGCTTTATCAACAAAATTGCATAGTATAGCATAATTTCTTTAAACATTAGGATCCCGAGACAGAGCAGACAAATAATATCGGAGCAGAATGTGTTTTGGAGATCATTGAAGTACCACCAACAATAACTGATGCAGCTGAACAGAATTTGAACCAAGGCGAAACAGAATTTGAACCAGGTAAAAATAAACTTGTTTTTTTAGTGTTACATTTATTGTTGCTTTTTTTAGAAATTTTTATTTGCTGTATACTTTGATCAGCGTAGTTCATCTTAACCGACAAATCATAGAACGAGGATCAGGAATAGTTCATTATTTTAAAAAAGTTAAAATTTACGCGGTTCAAATGTACTTATTTTCATGGCACATGAACCACATTTTGAATCAGGTTTTACATTTAGCATTTGAAATTGTGCCAAATGTGGAAAAACCATGAATTAAGCACAGCAAATAACTAAAGTAGTGGCAAACAGAAAACTAAAATTTCTTCCCAAAAATCAGTGTGGCAACAAATTGTTTTTTTTTTTTAATTCATTGATTGAAATCATTTTTTAACTTAACACTAGAAATGTTCTGGGTCTTCGTTAGTATAACCTTTCTTCCCTACATTGATTTTATCCTTACGGTTTCTCCATTGACCATTTTATCAATTTCATATTCTCTCTCTCCTCTCAATCTAAAAATTCTCATTCTTAGTCAGTGGACACTTATTTTTTTAAAAATGAGCTATCACTATAATCAGGACGCTTTTTTAATGAAGATAGTTGAGACATTTTAAGGCAGTATGCTAAAAGATCGGCATTAGAGCTGAGTTCGTGCCCGCCCAGGCACGAAAACTTGAAACCGATCCGCGCAAGCCCAAGTGATATTGTCTTGGACCAAAATCTGAGCCCGACCGAGAGCTTGAATGGAAACTTTCTTGGGCCAAAAACAACTCGCTATAGTCCAACATGTTTTACGTCAACAAAATATGAGCACTTATATTGCAACGGCGATTGGTTCAAAAAAATATATAAATATTATTTGTGTTAATAAGGAATGTTTTGTTAAATATTCTCTATTTTTACCTTTGCAGTTCTATCAATTCCTGGAAATATTCCATCGATGTCACAGGGAAATCGAAAAGCAGTAAATCAAGGTATAATACTTAATAAGAATTGTTCACATTTCAATTGTAAATAGTAACAGAAAAGAATTTTTTTTTAATTTCTGTATAAAGTTATTTTTGACTTGTAACTATTTTGGATATTTTGTTGTACTGGTATTCTGTGATGATATTTCATTGTAAACAAAATTAAATTCTTTCATTTTTATATTGCATAACATAAGGTAAAATTTCTTTTATTTACTGGTTAATTTAGAAAGAATCGTGACGGTTCTTAAAATATGCTTAATAATTTTTTCTCCCTTGCAGTTCAATCACCACCTGCTCAGGCGATGAGAGGTAGCCAATCAACACCACAGGGCACAAAACGAAAGTCAGTAAAACAAGGTATAATATTTAAAAATAATATAAACTTTAAAGATTTAAATTTTAATAGCAACAGAAAAGTTGCTTTTTTATTTCTGGGTAGCGTTATTTTAAATTTAGAATTATATTGGGTATTTTTTGTATTGCTTTTTAGTGCAGCTGTGGTTCCTTGACCTACACCATTTACAATGTTTACTTCTTTTTTGGATAATAGGAGAGGGTAGTTGCAGTGGATTTGTGTTGGAATATACACTGCTCAAAACAATTAAAGGATATTGTAAGTTTCCTATAAAAAATGGGTTTAAACATTTTTTAACATCTTTTTTTTTGCATAAAAGGGAAGAAGAGAGTTACAAATGTAAATTTTGCTCATTTCCAAACTTCATAGTATGCAAATTTTGAGTTTGACGTCGAAAACGGCTCTCTAGCGGCAGCGAATGAAATTTCACTCTCATTTTACTATTAGATAAAGCAGAAAAGACTGTTCGGCGTTCTGTAAGAGCATTGTTCTGATGTGTGCTATGTATTAACGAAGACATTTGACCAATTCAGAAGCTTCTAGAGTTGTTGCCAGACTAGAAGGAGGCCAAACACAAGCCGAGGTAGCGGAAGCCATTGGAGTTTCTCAAAGTGTAGTTTCCAGGTTCTGGAATCATTTTCTAGAGACTGAAAGTGCTGACCATACATCAGGACAAGGACGTACCCCGGCTACAACGCCCAATGAAGACCGCTATTTAGCTTTATCGGCTTGGAGGTATAGAAATATGAGTGCCACTCAACTGCAACAACAACTTTGCTCGGCTACTGGCACCCGTGTTTCGACACACACTGTCCGAAATCGACTCCACGCCGTTGGCATGTATGCCCGTCGACCAATAGTGTATGTCAGGTTAAGTGCAAGTCACTGTCGTGCCCGTAGACAGTGGGCAACGGAGCACGTTAGTTGGGGAAGAAATGAGTGGTGCAATATTCTGTTATCTGATGAGTCCCGTTTGTTCTTTCATCCTGACAATAGGCGGGTTTTTATCTGGAGGGAACGTGGCACAAGAAAAGTTCCAGCATTTGTGCACGAAACTGTCAGATTTGGTGGTGGAGGTGTGATGGTTTTCGCCGGCATTCCATTGATGGTCGAACCGACCCCCATATCTTCCGAAATGAAACTCTGACTGGTCATCGATATAGGGATGAGATCCTCAGACCTATCGTCGTCCCTTACGCTGCAGCAATTGGAGATAACTTCATTTTAATGGACAACAATTGCAGGCCACATCGTGCTAACTTGATGAATGATTTTCTTTTTGAAGAAGAAATTGTACGTATGGAATGGCCAGCATGTTCTCCGGATATGAACCCAATAGAGCATGTTCTGGACATCCTAGGAAGACAAGTGGCTGAAAGCCTATTACCTCCAGAAACTCTCCAGGCACTCGAAAGAGCTTTTCAGGAAGAGTGGGACAGAATACCCCAGACCCTCATTAATATCCTCACTGAGTCCATGCTTCAGAGGTGTTTAACACTGCTAGCTGTCCGGGAAAACCATACCCCCATACTAAAAGTGGTTTTCTTCAAAGGAAACCCTTTTTTAATTTGTTCTTCTCATTTTCAGAAAATGCGGTTTTTTTTTCTTTTTTCCCTTGTATACCCAAAAACTGAATAAAAAGCATTTTTTCTGTCAAACTAATGCAATTTTTATCTCTTATAGCTTACTACGTGTAGTCGATAATATATCAATCAACCAAAATAGTCTTTAGGTGCAAAATCAACCCGAAATCTCAATATCCTTTAATTGTTTTGAGCAGTGTATTTGAAGCACGACTACAAAATTAACTAGGGATGCACCGATTAATCGGCCACTTTGCCGATTAATTATAATCGGCAAAATCGGGCCGATTAATCGGCGAAAAAATATTTTTTAAATATTATTTTTTAAAGTAAACCTTTACTAAGAAATTATGATGAATAATTTTATTAACAGTAATAATAATCCTCACCGTAGATGTAAAGTTTTTAATACATTAATTCCCTTATTTTTGAATAAAAATACACATAGATAATGAAGCAACATTTTTCATGCGTCGATACTTTTCTCCTTGCTTTTAGATCATCTTCAATTTTCACAAAGAATAAAAGGCTTGAATAACATAGCTACTAATAATTGAAAAATTGAAACTAAAAGAACTTCAAAATTGGATTGCTCACCACACAGACTCCCCCTCTTTTTTTTTTTTGACTTTTCATGTCTAGTTTACATAATTAGCAATGTGTTAATGCACTATTATTGACAATAATATGAAAATTAGTTCAGAAAAATTTGACAAAATTTTGAAATTATTTTGGGAAAATTAGAAAAATAGAAGAAAAAATTAGCAACTATTTCAAAAGTTAGAATTGTAAAAAAAAAACGAAAATAAAACCGTAACGGTGAAACTGGTAGTACTGAAAACAACCATTTTAATCATTAATCGGCTTGACCGATTAATCGGCCGATTATCAACTGCCTATTAATCGGTAATCGGTAATCGGCCAATTTGCTTATCGGTGCATCCCTAAAATTAACCAACTCAAATTCACTACAATTACCTTTTCCCATTACGAAAAATAAGAGATAAACCTGTTGAACATTGGAGATCGAAGGTCAAGTTACTGGAGCTGCACTATGTTCTGTGATGAGATTACAGTACAAACAAAATTAATTGCAATCACTTCTTCTGCTTTTATATATTAGTTAAGATGTTTGCTAGTTAATGTTTAATGATATTACAGCTTGAAATATTTTAACCAGATGTTAATAGGTCATGGCTTCCACATTCAAACATGGGCCCTGTGTACCTATTCTGACAACCTTTGATCGTTTTGACCCTATGCATCAGTATCTTTCCTCCGCTCTTTCGAATGGTGAATTCGAACATTACTCCTCATTCACTGCGCAAGAAACCTGGTCCTAGGAAGAGCGAGATATGCCTTTTTTTTTGTCAGTTTGAGAGATGAAGTACAATTACGTCATTTTTTAAAACTTAATAAAAGTTTTGTAATGAAATTGGTTTAAATAAAATAACTATTTTATAAATTAAATTCACACATTGGTTTAGTTAAATTGACTAACATTTATATGACTTAAAATCTAGATCTCTAGATTCTTGACTCTAGATCTGGGTAAGATCTACAATTCCCTAGGGGAAGGTGGACCTAGAACTGACCTTCCCCCATTTCCAGGCCAACAGTCTATACAGCTCGACTTTATGTAGGGCATGTAATACAGCTAGATGTCTGAGTATCACAGCAGTGGTTGGCATAAGTTTATTGTATATTTTTCTCTCTGATATTTCATAATTTAGAGCTTAACTACAGGAATATGGTTTAAAACCCGAATTTCTAGTCATAAAACACTCCAGCTCAAGATTCATTTGCAATTTCTGTTTTGATCTATTTTATGCGAAGTAACAATTTTTTAAAAATTTATTTAGGATCCTCAACTTGCCGTGTGCAAGAGTACCGGAACAAAATGGGAGCCCAGACTCTAGACGCGGAGGAGGAGGATGATGTGAAAGTAATGCGCGTCCAAGAAGAAATCAACGAAAACCTCAAAAAAATGAATGCAAATTTGAAGACAATGATAAAAGTGCAGAGAGAGAATTATCAACCAACACAGCGTCCTGAACAATCAAGCGGTCATAGCAAGTCTCCTTGCCAGATCACTGGGTTTAGATTTGCAAGACACTCAGACTCACCAGGAAAGTACGCGATCATGGAATAATGAATTTTTTTTTAATGAGTACCAATCGAAAGAGCATTGTAAAAAATGTTTCTGGACGCATGCGTTTTTGCCCTCGCGCCCCCGTTATCGAAATATAAGGTCCTAAAGTCAGCTGAATTTTTTTGAAAAATCGCCAATTTTAGTGATTATAATTAAATCGGGAAGCTGCGACGCGAATTCGCTGTTAGCGTCTAACGAGAAACTTGATTCCCATTTTTGGTCATCTGCAAAGCTTGTGAAAGACGGCTGTTAAGCAAAAAGCTACTATTAAGCCTGTGTCGTGAAAAGTAGAGAGCTTTTTAAGGAGAAAAAACAAGTTTAAACCACATCAAAATGAAATTTTATTTTATTATTTGCAATGAAAGCACGTCCCTTGTTTAAGGGGCACAGGAGGTGACAACGGAGGTCCTGTTTTTTTTAAGTGTACGTGCTATTCTGTAGTATGAATGGGGGAGGGGGTGATATTAGGTTTTTTAATTGTAAAAAATGCAAATATAAATTTTCCTCGGGGGGGGGGGAGAGTTTTTTGTTTGAACTGGTCTAAATTTACTGAAAATTTGGTCAAATAAAAAAATCAAATAGGAATGAGGTGTTTTCTCTGATATTTCGAAAAAAAAAAATGTTGATTGAATCGAACTTATTCCCTCAAAAGTTATGAGAGAGTATAGGAAAAAATATATCGAATGAAATATTATTAAAATAAAAAAATCGAATTTGGGAGTGTGCTGTCCTCGCTGAGATGTTCCGATCAAAAAAAAAAAAAAAATCGAATCAGACTATGCACTCAAAAGCGATTGCGGGAGCCGGGGGGGGGGGGGACTGACCAATAGATAGACTGACAGGTACACAGTTTCCGCAGCTCAAAACCCAACTTTCCTATTTTAAATTTCTCTGCGTATTTAGTTGTTTTTATTAAGTTGTGCTTTTTCGACTCAATTGTTTTGAACGGTTTTTTTTCAATGCATCACTCCTTCTTTCGTTATTTTTTTCACCAATTTCTACTTTTTCAGAAAAGTAAGCTTAAACTTATATTGATTTACAATTTTGTTAGTTTTTTCCTACCCGTTGAACATAAAGCAGAACTAGTAAAAGTTATACTAATGTTGTTAAACAGTACGAAATTAACATGCAATATGTTTTACATTTACGTTACAGAGACTTTTCGCTACAGTGACCAATTTTGTTTGAACAGCAGAGGTTTTTACAATGAATGTCGACTCTATTAGTATATTTTAAGAAAGAAAATAACTATTTCCCTCTACCCTTGATGTATTTTCCGACATGGATATAATTTTGCAGCTATTGACATTTACTATTCGTTTTCTTTTTAAAATTTCTATTTATTTTTTCTCGATTTCAATTTTAAAAAATAAATATTTTTGCTAAGAGTGAGCAGATAGTGAAACTTCTTGTATCGATTTGTTTTTTCAAATAAGAACTGATATCATAATCCATAACAATTTAATTTCTACCTCAAAGACTATTTATTTCATTTTTTGTACATGAGCTCATATTAGCTGCTCTTCATACTTATTTATTTAATTATCCTGAATTATTCATTAAGAAACACGTGCAATATATTTTAACGTATAAAAATTAACACATATAACTTAGTTCAGTAAAAAAACTTAAAATAACTAAAATTTTAAAATGTATTGTTATCATGCGTAAAAAGATAAAACTTTAACTTCTTTGTAATGTTTTCGCTCCTCTGGGTAAAACACTCTCTTTCCACATCATAGTCTTGACCAGCATTCTTTATTTTAGCTCATACAAGTAAAGGGTTAACGTGAAACATCTTTTACTTTCTTTGCAAATGACTAAACATGGAAACGATGCGTTACCAAGCAAGCAGCGGTAGGAAGAATCGGGAGGTAGCTTCAATTTCTTGCCAAGTCTTCAAATTTGGCTACTTTTCGGCCGACTTTAAGACCCCTTATCTCGAAAACGAGGGGACGAGGGCACTTGATCTTTGGGTCAAAAACTTGTTTCAGTTTGCTCTTTCGAATGGTACCATTTTTAACTTTTTTCATTATTACTTAAGTCGAGTACTTTCCTGGTCAGTAATATAACATTCCCCCAACCCAAGATCCTCGATTTTTTCTTTTATTTTCATAGTTTATCTTACTTAAGAATTAATGGAAAATAAAATTTGGCTTCAAGATGTCCTTTTATGTCTTTTTTTCCTCATGCTTAGGTTCGATCATCAATTTTAGAGTATGTTCATGTGTTGAAATGCACAATATTGACCATCCTTAACAAAAATTAAAATTTTCTCCCCTTCAGAGCATTCTTTATTTTTAAACCTTTTTATATGAATCAAAATTTTTTATCTGTGCAAAAGCAAAAGACAAAATATAAATTTATGAATTATTTTTTCGCCAGGGTGTAAAAAAATAAAGAACCTGATTTTTATTTTAATTTAAATGGATTTAAAAAAAACTTAAGAAACTTGTGTAATCGATTAGGTTATACTTATGAATATTACTAAGCATGAAATTGATACTGTTAAAAATTTCAAAACAAAATTTCATAACAATAAAAACTATTTTAATACAAATGCATATGTGATTTCAATTAGAAGTAACTAGCAGAATCCGGCAGACTATTATGTCACCAAAAAAATTTCGTAACATTCAATGCAAAGCTATTGTAATCAGGGATTGTAATCACAATGAAAAACTTTACACATAATTTGGTTTTAGACAGGAATTTTATTTACACATAAAGACGAAGAAGCTCACCACAAATCGTGAAAAAGAGATCTTTGTTTTGAAAATAAAATGTAGAGACATATAAAATGTCTAATGTGACTGGACCGTGAATAGCTCTTTTAAATTAATTAAAAAGGAGAGAGAGAGCAGTGAACAGTAATAAAATGAAATTGACATATTTACAATAGAATGAGACTGGACCACAAATAGCTACTTTAAAGTTATAAAAAAAGCACAGTGAACAAAAATAAAGAGAAATGTACACATTTACAATTACGTAGCAAAAATGCACTGGACAATCCAAAAGGTAGACCATCAATCGCTCTTCTAAATTCAAAAAAAAAAAAGCACGGTGAACAATAACATTGAGAAATTTACACATTTACAACAATAAAGAAAAATTTACGTATGTACAATTACATTGTAAAAATGCACTGATCAATCAAAAGAAGTAGACCATCAATTGCTCCTTTTATTTAAAAAAAAAAAAATAGCACGGTGAACAATAATAGAGAAAAATGTACATATGTACAATTACGTTGTAAAAACACACGTATCAATGCAAAAAAGTAGACCATCAATTGCTCCCTTAAGTTCAGAAAAAAAAGCATGGTGAACAAAAAAAAAATTACAGATGTGCAGTTACGTTGTAAAAATGCACTGATCAATTCAAAAAAGTAGATCGTCAACTGCTCCCTTAAATTTTTTTTAAAAAAAAGGTGAACAATAATAAAGAAAAATTTACAAATGAACAATTACGCTGTAAAAATGCACTGATCAATTACTTTTTGGCAATCTGAAATCAATTTGAATATTATATTTGGCGCTAAATGTATAGATACAATGAAGAGATATAGATACAGATAACAGTATTAATTGCTATTGCGACTAAAATGAATTGCCAATTCATCTCTATATCGAACTCCAAGGTCTCTCAACTGTGTACTTTGAGTGCCCCAATCTGGTAAATCTTCCTCTTCTGATTCATCTCCATTTCCTTCATCGTCATCATCCTCAATTATATCTGCTTCATTTCTCTCCCTGCACAAATTATGCAAAATGGCACAAGCCATAATTATTTTGCAGACTTTGGCAGGAGAATATGCCAGAGTACCCCCATTTTCATGAAGGCACCTGAATCTGCTTTTCAAAAGTCCAAAAGCCCGTTCCACAACATTTCTTGCACTCCGGTGCTTTTGATTGTACTGCCGCTCTCTGGGAACTGCTGTGGATGACGGATAGGGAGTCATAAGCCATGGCTCCATAGGATAACCCGAATCTCCTAAAAGGAAGGTGCGCCTCGGGATTAAGTTCCTGGTGAACCGGTTCCTCAAGTTGCACATCCTCCATATAAAGGAGTCGTGGGCACTTCCCGGCCACCTTGGCACCACATCCATGAACTTTAAATTTGAATCTGCAACCTGCAAAATAAAATAACCTTAATGTGCGAAATTACAACATAAATAATGTGTTAATTAGGAAGCTGCCCAGTGCAAAGTCTATAATCTTAATTTAAAAAACCAGTAAATATTATGCTTAAAGTTTTCTTCTGAAAAATTTTGGTTTTTCGAAAAACAGAATAAAAAAATTTTCAATTCAAAAATGAAATTTTATTTGAAAATATAAATTAACGTTACTTATTTTTATTATCACGAAAAAATTTGTTCTCACATTTTTTTTGTGGAACAGAGGAATGAATTATATTTCAATGCTAAGTTGAGTGCTTTTTTATCTCGTGCGAAATATTTGCTGTAGTAAAGGGTGTTTTTTAGAGGTATAGAACTTTGAAATGGAATAAAACAAAGATGATTTCTTTAACTTGATATGAAATTTAATTTATTTGTTTTGTTTCCTCTCTTCAAGAAGTGTGGATCCAGAAAAGGGACAGGGTGCATTGAAGGTTATCTTAATAGGGGCAGGGCGCTACTCCTTTATAAAGTTTGTCTGAAAGAAACAAATACATATGATTATTTTTGATTTTGCTTTAAAAAACTGCTATTCTTGGCAGTGGTAGAAATAGGCGGTAATTAGCTGCATTTTGCAGCCAAAAATTATAATTGAGGCCTAGATTGACAGCTCAATTGAAAGGAGTTTTTTCGATCTGTCAGTACTTGCAAATGTACCTACCAACATATAAACAGCCAAAACATACATTTTTACCACCCCAGAGTTCCTTTTGGCAAATTTTCTCATGACGGTAAATGGTATGTTGTAGAACATGTCGTTTTGCATGTAGGCTTTAACCCTTTAAGCGGTCAATTATTTTACCAGAAATGCTTCCAAAAAAGGCATATTTTTTATTGCATATAATTAAGTACCATACTTAACAGAATAAGAATATTAAGAATTTTTAATTTCTTTTCATTTTTAATGCTTTTACAACATATTTTATTTTACAATTTTAGTCACAAAACTCCTAGAAAACAACCTCCGCTGAGCTCACTGCACAAGTCATCTGATGAATGATTTAAATAATTAGAAGAAATATATGTATCAGAATGTAGTTCATCATGCAACAAAAGTTTTTCCGTTGTCTATTCCACCCATAATTTCCATAAGATTCGCAAGCACGGCATACAGTAGAACAAAAAGTTCTCGCTTTCCCGCTACATAGAAACACCCGGATGAAAAGCATTTCATTTACATGGACAAGCCACATCATCAGTTGAAAAATAATACTACTAAATAGTCTCTTTCAATAATGAAAAATTCGGGCAAACAAGAAAAGAAAATCAAAAAATATCGATGCCTGTATGCCGTACGGGCATACAGGCATCGATGGCCCATTCAAATGTTCCAAAGGGGATATTTTATCCCCTTTTAGGGGGTAAATCAGTGTTAATTTGAATGCAGACTTAAGTGATGTTATGATTGGGTGATACATCGGCAAGCTTCTTGGCGGCAAGTATTTCCCACCAACTTGGCGACAAATTTGACGAAAAAAATAATTTTTCGAATTTGAGTTTGATATAGCACTATTGGCAACAATCTAACACATTCCTATGGAGACTCAAATCTTTGAACCTGAATATCTCAATTCGACGAATTTTGACATTGGTTGTTCTTGCATTAAGGTACAGATATGTAAATAATTAAAAACTGCACCTAGAAAAAAATGTCTCAAAAAAACTTACCATCTGAACGTTGATGGAGAATTTCCCTTTCCTGTTGATGTACGTAAACCAGTCATCGGTAGGGGGCCGCTCAATGGGAACATGGGTGCAATCTATCGCCCCAATGGTGTTGGGGAACCCCAAATCAGCATAAAAAGCTGCAGCAGCCAGATGTATTTCGTTTCCAAGTGGGAACCTAATGTGGACACTCCTCAATTCTATTATGGCATCTATGATCTTGTTCATGTGCCGGCACACTGTCGACTGATTTATTTTGGCAAGAACGCCATCTGCAAGGACATATTGAAAACTTCCAGTGCCAAGCACACGAAGAGTATTCAGAACCTAAAAATTAAAAATATTTTCATGGTTAATTTATCCCTGGATGGCATAACAATATAGCTAATATATTGCAAACAGCAAGGCTCAAAATTACTGCTGGTCCACCTGGTCCCAGACCAGTAAAACTTTCCTCGGACCACCATAAAAAAAAATCAGTGGTCCGTGGCACCACCAATTTTTTTCACGAAAAATAAAATGCGGTTAGTTATTTATCATTAAATTTAACATGGATCAGGGATGTGATCTGCTGACCTATATATTCAGATCAATTGGTCCGAAGGTCCAGAAGATCTTTTAATGATTTTTAACCCTGCATGTAGCATAACATTGTTAGTGTAAACTTTACATTAAACATCAGGAGACCAATGAACAGACACTGGTCTGCAAACAACATTGGAGGTCTAAATTAAATAACTAACCATATTTTTAAAGTAAAAAAAATTGGTGGTCCCACGGAATACAAATTATTTTTTAATGGTGGTCCAAGGCGAATTTAACTCGTCTGAGACCAGCGGACCAGCAGTAATTTCGAACCCTGAACATTATATGTATCGTACATAATATTCCTCAACGCATTCCTCAACATTAATTTTCCTCAATGCATATTTTAGGCATCTAAACAAACTAGCTACTTCTTCATGGCAGCTCTTGAGAAATTTTAGTAACGCAACACGCTTGCTTTAAACCGTAGTTTTTCAAATGACATAACAAACACTTAAGCATTTTAGAAACTTCTTCAATTTTTATTGGATTCAGCGGTTCAAGAGGGGGAAATAATGAGAATAAGTAATGGAATACTTGATAAGTAGAGTAATTGATGAAATATGTTTTTAACACTCACTTTATGCATAACTGAACAATAAATAGGTAATTTTGTGGGGGGAAAAAACAATACATGTGCTTACATTACATACACGTTAACTATACATGGAATAAACATTTTAAACAACTTTTCTTCAATCAAATGTTGAGCTAAAGGAACACGACGAGCATCTTAAGCGCGACATAACTATCTGTGAATCAACTCTTAAAATGTGAGATTAAATGTTTCTACATTGCATTTGTAAAGTGGTTCATTGCATTACTGTTTTACCAGTAAAAACCACAAAATAGAATGAAGCACAACATTCAGCCACAGCCCAAACAATCTTTTTTGCACCATCTGTTAACATTTAATTTCAATAAACAAAACAGGACATGCAATTGAAGTGTACAGAAACAGTTAGGATTTGAATCATATGCCAAATTTTCTTGGTGAATGAAAGTTATGGGCACCATATTAATTGCTGAAAGCTAAAAAGGAAGATTTTGGATATTGCTATTGCTGAAGAAAAACAGAATTGTACTTACTTGCAGTTCCAAGGGATATTCGTTTGGTTGGATGAGGTTTCTCCGAAGCAGTACATCTCTTACTTCACGGATCAGGGATCGGGCTGTACCCTTTGACAAACGAAATCTTTCAACAAAATCTGCATTTCGCATTTGAAACGGATTGCTCACGTTATTCAAACTCCAGTATCGTTGCAAACGAGCAATCCGTCTCCTTCTTCGGACAAGCAACACGTCCGCCATTGTTCGCTCGCAAAGTGTTCTACAAGAAGATTTTAGCTGCCGCAACGTTGAGTTGCAATTTCCTGCGCCGCATCTTGAATTTTGTTACACTTGCATTGAACAAATCGCAGATGACGTCAGTTACGTGCGAGTGAGCTGCGAGCGTTACACTTGCATTCGGGCGATTTGTTTCACAATTGGTTACTGAACTGCAAATATGCATATATCGTGTATTATAAAAAATAAATCAGTAAATGAACAAAAAATAGTAAACAGTATTTTTGTCAAAACAAAAAGTTAAAAAGTTTTTTTTTTTTTTTTTTGCAAAGCAAAATTAATTCAATTTGATGTTTTAACATTAAAATAGGAAAACTCCACAAAACTTTAAACTTTAGATGTTAATAAAACAGTTCAATAATATTTATCTAATGTCTCAAAAAATAGTATTTATAATATACATTTGTGTATATGTTCTAAATATTTATAAAAATACACAGAATGGAAACAGAATAAACACAAACAGTAATTTAGTCAAGCATTTTATTCAAAACGTGTTTGAATTTCTGCAGAAATCAATAAAGGAAAACTTTAAAATGTTAGTAAAATGAAACAATTCTTTTATACAAAACAGACTATTGTGAATTTTCAGATATGCAGAATGTATAATATTTTAAGTTGTATTTTTGCTATATTCTGAAAATACAGCAATCATTTTAAGTTTCAGCATAAATCCTATTTGTGAGTTTTATCATATTTCTATTGCAGCAAGATGACAAAAAGCATAATAATAATAAATTTCTCTACTTATTCAAAAATTTTAGGTGCTTTGCATCTAATAAAAGCATGTTGTTGCCTTTCAGATGAGAAAGACTAAATAAAAGCTTAAACATAAACATAAATAACTCTCTCAAATCTGCTCGGCATTGGACTGAAATTTAGATTTCAGAATTTTACAGATTTCAGGTCATTGATTTATTTACACAACTCTTATTTTCATTACTTGCAAGTGAAAAAGAAAGATATGTAACTCAACAAGCAAGATTTTTTTTTTTTTTTTTGCAATTTAGTCCATGCATTTTTATAATTTTTGGACAGTGTTTCTCTGTTCGATGTTTCTGCTAATGACTCCCTTGTTTTTATTTTATGTCGTCGCTATGAAATCATATAGCTCTCAAACCTATGATCTACATATGATCAGACAAATTGAGAATGGATGAACTTGGTTTATAAAATAATAGTTCAATAAAAGATTCACCCCAAAAAGTTAACATAAAAAGTGGGAAGCCAGCCATATGATTAAAAAAATAATGATAGATTATTTAAACTACATTTATGCAAATAAAAGCAATAAGAATTTTTTCTTTCTGCTTTAAATGAAACATTCATGCTATTTCCATTAATTCTTACTTAACACTTAATAATAAATTTTAATTTTATTGTGTATAGCTCAATTCATGTGCGGATTTTAGACACAGGTAGTTGACTACACATTATGTACATAAATATTTCAACCACAGCTAAATGACAAAATGCATGACGGTACAGTTCTTCACTCATTCAATAATTTTTATTTTTTTTTTCATCTAATAAAGGCGTGTAGATGCGTATTGGATAAGAAACACTAGGCAAAGGCAGATATATCATTCCTAATTAAAATACTGTCGGCCCCACTTAAACGAATACAGTCGGTTCCAAGAAATATTCGATTTAGTGGGGTATTCGATTAAACGGGGATCTTTAACATCGCGCCCATGACATAGGAAGTATTCGGTTCCGAGATATTTTTTTCGTATAAACAGGGTATTTTATCCGTTACCCGATTAAGCCGTGCCGACAGCCCTGACACCAACATGTTTTACCGTGTACAGCTAATTCTTTCTTTGAAAGATTTTATGCGTTTTCCTGCATTGAGGTGTGCAGTGTCGATTTTGTACTCATCATTGTTGTTTGGTTTGCAGAATGACAAAAAGATGCGTTGCTATTTTTTTACTGTTTTGAACTGGTAAACGTCAATTCGTTTGCACAAAATTTTTCGACAGACTGTTTCCGATGCAATTAGCTGGTACAAAGAGCTTGGTCATGACTTACGCCTTCCAGGTAGCGGAAAAAAACGGACCTTGAACACATTTTCCAACCGTGGGCTCATCAAGAAGCGAGTGCGGCGAAATTCGAGGGTCTCCATTCAAAAAATTGCTCGTTAGATCGAATCAGCGACCGATCAGTTCGGCGAATAGCTAAACAAGAACTCAAACTGAAGCCGTACAAGCTACACAATGTGCAACTTCTCCCTGAAGAGAACAGGCGCGTGAAACTTCAAATATGTCGCCAGCTCAAACGGCGGGCCACAGGTGAGTGGTGAAAGCGCATCCTCTTCACAGATGAGAAGCTGTTCACTGTCGAACAGGCGCATAACCGCCAAACCGACAGAATCTGGTTCACTGAAGCTCCTGGCACATCAGCCATTGTCGAACACCAAAATCCACAATCGGTGATGGTCTGGGGAGGAATTTGCGGTAGCGGCAAGACTCCTCTTGTTTTTGTGGAATAAGGGGTCAAAATCAACCAAGAAGTGTATCGCCGCAACATTCTTCAGGCCCTCGTACTTCTGTGGGCCCAGCAGCACTTTGGTGATGACGATTCGATGTTCCAAAAGGACTCAGCGCCGTCTCACAGGACAACAACGACTCAGAACTTGTGCCGGACCCATTTTTCAGACTTCATCTCCTCTACGGAATGGCCCCTTACTAGCCGGATCTGAATACCATGGATTACAGTGTGTGGTATATTTTGGAGGCCGGGGCCTGTGCTAAGCCCCACGAAAGCTTGGAGTCGCTGAAGCAGTCGCTTCTTTGAGAATGAGACCGATTATCGTTAGAGGAGCTGCAGCCCATCGCTGAAAAATTCAAGTTACGTTTGGATCTGTGTATTCCCGCTGGAGAAAGCCACTTCGAAACCGGCTGAGTATATTATTGTAAGAAGTCTATGTTAACATTATTAATTGTTATTTTGCTAAATTTCTTTTATTTAATGAAATTATCACAATAAATCTTTGTCCGGGTTTTTCTGCCGCACCCTGTAAATACACAATACCCAGCAATATAAGTTAAGACTTCAACTTCGTCCACACTCACATCAATACTAAGGTCGCCTAAAACGTCGCAAAAGTCACTCATGTCGATTTCCTCAACATCACTTGATATTTATATTGTGTCGCTCTTAAGCTTTTAATTGAAATTTGGCTCAGTTGAAAAAAGTTAAGCGTCAGAATACTTCTGATTCTGAGCTTCCTCTCACTTTCAATAACGTCAATTACTGAAACATGTAATTGCTTCCAGACATTTGGCGGTAAATTCTAAATCGGGATTCTAAACAATCTGTTTGAAATTTTCCTGTGAGCACGTAAAGAATTTCCCTGTTGAAGCAAATGCTTTATAAGGGACAATATGCATTTAGTTGTCTGAGATAATTTTTCGATCATACACCGGAAATACTTTCAAACCAGATGGGAAGATTAGAGTAAATATTACTTATAACGGAATAACTTCTCAGGAAGAACTGTACGTTGTTCCAGAAGGATATATGCTATATTACGCAGAACTTGGATTCGCCGTCTTCAAATAAATCTGCAACAAATTGATTGCCAGAATGAACAGCATTCAAAACTTCCAACTACGTCGATCAATAACATTGAAGACATGATTTCTTTTTTTCCAAAAAATTTTGAGTAAAATGTGGGCTGCATTCCAGGAGTAAAAGTTTTACTGCATCTTCGAGAAAATAGTCAACATGCTCACGTAGTTTAAACTCCAATATCTTTTCAATCGAGCATTTTTCCTTTTCGGACAAGCAACACGTCCGCCATTGTTGACAATGTCGCTCGCAAAGTGTCTGCGGGAAGATTTTAGCTGCCACAATGTTGTGTTGCAATTTGCTGCGCCGCATCCTGAATTTTGTTACACTTGCATTGAACAAATCGCAGATGAGGTCAGTTACGAGCGAGTGAACTGCGAGCGTTACACTTGCATTCGGACGCTGATCCACATTCCAGTTATTTGTGGAGTAGCGGAACTTTTTCCCTCCTGCTCTCGACGGGAATCAAAGCGGGGTTTTTACCCAGAATGCACTGCGCGCATAGAGTTTGTTTACATCTGCCATATTGGAGTCGGATTCTTTTCGTGTCTTTTTCGTACTTCGTGTTCTGGGCCATGACTTCGAATGAAAATGAAAGATGGCAAGATGAAGAAACTAAACTTTTAATTAAATTGTGGTCGGAAGCGGACGTCCAAGCCAGATTGGATGGAACGGTCCGCTCCAATGCAGTCTATAAAAATTTAGTAATACAGCTCGCTGAGCACGGGTGCAAAAGAACCCATTTGCAGATAAGGAATAAAATTAAAGCATTAAAAAAGTCGTACAAAGAAGTCAAGGATGCTTGCGGTACCAGTGGTACTGGTACCGAAAAGAGACGGAAGTTCATCTTTTTCCAGCAGTTGGATGAGGTACTGGGCTGCCGTGACTCCACGGCTCCTACATTTCTGGCTCAGTCCAGTTTGCCGATTAGTGAGTGCTTCTTGTTTTGCTTCTTTAATTCTTAGGTTAAGTACCATTAGAAATTAGTATTTGTGCATGTACTGTAAATTAGATTTGAATATTCTATACAGTGCTTCTTGTAATAAATTATAAATTGCGTCCCATGTGTTCAGCATAGTGTATTCTATGCGGCAAGTTCTCAGCTCTAAGAAAGCATTTTTGAAGAATTAGAAAATGTCCTTCTCTTACGTAGTTTCTTTAGATTTTAAAACTTATTATCATATTAACAGTAACATATAAACAATGGTATGAGACAATAAAGAAAATATAAACAGTCATGAACTCCCTTCGGAGTCCAATGCAAATTCATATTCTGTCAAATTATTGCAATGAAATTTGATGAAAGGCCATGTTAGCCTAGTCGGAAACTGATCAGGCAATTAATTTGTGTACTGTAATGTCTATAAATTGCATGTAGAGTTAATGGTGTAGACTGGTATTTTCTTTAGTAGCCAGTGGTGACTAACCCCAAATTCTTTGGTTGCCACTTCAAATTTTTGGTAGCCAAATATATGCGTGAAAAAATCCAACCATGATTTGTAAGAAAATGGGGTGTCGCAAGTGTCTATGCTACTTGAAATTTTAATATACAGAACCCTTCGGTATAAAACATGAACTATTAGTACAGTATTCAAGAGTAAAATTATTTGTAATCTTGTATAAAATATCCTGCAGTATTTAGTCACAGCTTTAGATGATAATGTATCATGTTGAGAGGGAAGAATTTTTTTTTTTTGGTTTCCCAGTGGCGTCCGGCTCTGAAATTTGTGATTGGCATTGAAAATTTTTGGTTGCCATTTGGGGAGTGGCAACCGATAATCTGCACATTTATGTGGAGTGCATTATCCGATTAAACAAAAGTGGTACCCAGGTCCTAATAAGTTTTGGCAAGCCCTTCATAAGAAAATTCACACATTTTCAAAGCAGTTGTTTCCGAAAAAGAAATAAAATTATTCCATTTTTTATACCCATCAAATTGTGGTGGGCAAGTCCACGGACCCGCAGGACTGTGTGTTAATCAGGACCTGTGTAGATCCACATTCATCCATGGGGCAGTCCTTAAATACGGTAAATCAAAGCGCTAATGGTAGAACTAATGTTTATAGATATATTCTTTCACTTTTATTTTTTATAGTATTTTGTACATATCGTTGCCTCAAGGTAAGAGTAACAAATGTAATCTAGTCATCTGAAAGCAACAGCTGAATCTGTTAACCCTGAAATTTGACGTCTTGCTGTTGGGCTGAGGCGACAATATGATGATAACTTATCAGTTGCACTAACAATAACCTACATCAATTTCATATTAATAGGATTGGAGTCTCGGCCAACCCCAGATAATCATCAACTGCTGGAAGTATCATTATTAGAGGAGGGTGAAGACGGTGATGCTCTGGATCTCTCATATGCTGAAAGGTATGGTAAAAGAAATGTATATGCGAGACTATTAAAGTCAATATCCAGAGATTAACTTTGAATTAAGTAGCTGCATTTACGTACAAAATATTTCACTTTTGCTTTAATGGTGACATGATTGCAAGCAAAAGAGATTCTCTTACTCAAAATTTTGTTAACCCACAGTATATTGTTTTTCACACCTGCAGATAGTTTAGATTTTCCTGTTTGAGTTCTTCATTTTTATCTTAAAAATTTTACTGGTCCTTCGGAATACATACCAGGGTTAAAGCTGAGTTTAAAATTTCTTTAGCAAAAAAGTTAAAATGGGGAAAAAAGGTTTAGCAAAATGCTAAAATTTATAAGGTTAATGAATACATTAATAGGTACATTCTACAAGGTTAATGAGCAAAAGAGCGAAAATGCCTCACTTTATTTTCGCAATTGGAAAAGTCTTTTGGTATTTTACGAAAAATACAACCGTAGCGGAAACCCTGATATATACTGATCTGCAGACAACATCACGGTTGGGCATTAAATTTAAAACTAAATAACTAACCCTTTTCATATTATTTTTTAAAAAAATTGGTGATCTCACAGACCACTATTTTGTTTCCTAGTGTATTGAGACAAGTTTAACTGATCTGGGAAACCAGTGGACCAGCAGTAATTTTGACCCTGCTATGGGACAGGAGCACCCTGGAGTTGAAACTAAATGATAAAATACTTGTATGTACACTAATGATGAATTCAGTCTCAGTTTTGGTAGCTTGAGCCTGCCCAAGCCCGAAAACTTGTAAACCGAGCATGCCATGGCCTGCGGGAGAGTGTGATTTATTGCCAAGAATGGTAATCGCCAGAGGCGTAGCAAGGGGTGGGCGAATCGGGCTACCGCCCAGGGCCTCGCGCCTCCCGGGGCCTCGCATCTCCACTTTGCCCCGAATTTTTCTCCATTCGAACTTTGTTCCGAGACAAAATTTTACAAAGTATTCTCGAATCATACAGTCAAAAACACTATTTTTTTTCGTCAAAAATTAAAAAAAAAAACCTCGCTTCGAACTTTTGTGCGTCTTCTCTTATTCACTGTTCACAGTTTTGGCCGAATTTTTATCTGCATTCAATTAAAGAACATCTTTGCCTCCTCTAACCTGGACAGGGGAACAATGTGTAACTTTTTTTTTCTTGAAGGCGCTGCCATGGATGCATAGGGCCCCAAAACAGACTAAAATCGAAAATACGGATAGGTCTGATTGCAATGAAAAAGTCCGAGAGGCCATGTCTACAGAGCCTGATTACTGACTAGGCCTCCTGCTTTTTAGGGGCCTCCAAATAGTTAAAATTGATTAAGCCAATGGCTGAAATTGTAAAGTTGACTAGATGGAAACCTAAAAGCATAAGCTTTGTGTCGGGAGTGGACCCCAACTTGCTGGACACTTAGGGCCCTGCTCCACATTGAAGTAAAGCAGAAAAATAAAGCAGAAACGTAAAATGGATTAAATAGTGTTCCTATGGAAAGTACCCGGATTTTCGGTTTCTGCCTTCGGTTTCGGTCGCGTTTTTCGCTGATGTTTAGCAGGACCCTTACTCTTTTAAACATGAAGTTTTCCGAAATCAACACGAAAATCACAGCAAGAATATCATTTATAGTTATTTTCATTTATTTCATCTTACCAGGAAAGTACTCGACTTAAGTAATAATGAAAAAAGTTAAAAATGGTACCATTCGAAAGAGCATACTGAGACATGTCTTTGACCCAAAGATCAAGTGCCTTCGTCCCCTCGTTTTCGAGATAAGGGGTCTTAAAGTCGGCCGAAAACGAGCCAAATTTGAAGACTTGGCAAGAAATTGAAGCTAGCTCCAGATTCTCCCTTCCGCTGCTTGCTTGGCATCGCATCGTTTCCATGTTTGGTCATTTGCAAAGAAAGTGAGATGTTTTACGTTAACCCTTTATTTGTATGAGCTAAAATAAAGAATGCTGGTCAAGACTATGACGTGGAAAGCAGAGAGCTTTATCCAGAGGAGCGAAAACTTTACAAAGAAGTTAGTTTTATCTTTTTACGATTGATAAAAATATATTTTAGAATTTTAGTTATTTGAAGTTTTTTTACTGAACTAAGTTGTATGTATTAATTATTATAAGTTAAAATATATTGCACGTGTTTCTAAATGAATAATTCGGGATAATTAAATAAGTATGAAAAGCAGCTAATATGAGCTCATGTACAAAAAATGAAAGAAATAATCTTTGGGGTAGAAATTGAATTGTCATGGATTATGATATCATCAGTTCTTATTGAAAAAAAAATCGATACAAGAAGTTTCACTTTCTGCCAACTCTTAACAAAAACTTTTTTTTTTAATTGAAATTGAGAGAAAATAAATAATTTTTAAAAGAAAAGGAATTAGTAAATATCAATAGCTGCAAAATTATATCCTCGTCGGAAATTACGTCAATGGTAGAGGGAAATAATTATTTCCATTCTTAAAATACACTAATAGAGTCGGCATTCATAGTAAAAACCCCTGCCGTTCAAACAAATTGGTCACTGTAGCGAAAAGTCTCTGTAACGTAAATGTAAAATATATTGTATGTTAATTTCGTACGGTTTAAAAACACTAGAATAACTTTTACTAGTTTTGCTATATGTTCAACGGGTAGGAAAAGACTAACAAAATTGTAAATCAATACAAGTTTTAGCTTACTTTTCTGTAAAAGTAGAAAATAGATGAAAAAAAATCATGAAAGAAGGCCTAATGCACAGAAAAAAAAAAAACGCTCAAAACAACTGAGTCGAAAAAGCACAACTTAATAAAAATAATTAAATACACAGAAAAATTTAAAATAGGAAAGTTGGGTTTTGAGCTGCGAAACTGTGTACCTGTCAGTCTGTCTATTGGTCAGTTTTTCTGCCCCCCCCCCCCCCCGCAATAACTTTTGAGTGCATAGTTCGATTCGATTTTTTTTTTTTTTTAATCGAAAGATCTCAGTGAGGACAATCCACTCCCATATTCGACTTTTTGATTTGAATAATATTGTAACGAGTCCGTAGCACCTTCAACTTTCTTTAAATGAGCATTCCAATCTTGAGGAAATAACTAGAAATTTATTTACAAGTATGTACACTATTTACAATAGGAGCAGGAAACAATTGCTAAACATCCAGCAATTAGGTAGCAAACAGTACACTGTACTCTCAACAGTAACTCAGCACCACGTATCTAACGTGAACAGTAATTAAGAAATTACAAAAGCAAAACATCGCCCAAGCGAATAAAAACGAGCCTCTCAGAAAATCCAATCTGAGAAAAACTAACTGACTGTGTTCAAGGCCAGCTATTTATACTCTCAAGAAAACCCCTACAACGTTCTAGCAAAATCCGAAGTGTTCCAAATCATTCATAACCTGAACAATCCATTCACGAATCTTCTAGTATAAAAAGAAAAACCACGCGAAAATGTCTTCACGCTTATTAAATGTAGGGCAAGTGTAAAAACTACAAAACATTACAAGGCCGGTATACAAGTGATAAAGGTGATATCTTCAGATACTTTTGCAACATGACGTCAGATAAAACCAAAACTAATGAAAATGATGCAAGGCAGGAAAAACAACAACTATTTAAAAGATTTGTAACAGTATTTCATTCAATTTCGAATTTCCGATTTTTCCCCCTGTCCTCACGTATAACTTTTGAAGGAACAAGTTCGATTCAAGCGAACATTTTTTTTTTCGAAATATCTCAGAGAAAACACCTTATTCCTGTTTGATTTTTTTATTTGAACACATTTTCATTAAATTTGGAGCTTTTTTTTTTTTTTGAAAGACCATTCTTACATACCCAGTGATGCAATTGACAAAAATGTTTATGAGAACTCACTTTGAGTTACAGGGGACCCACCAAAAGAAAAGTGGTTAGAAAAAATTTATATTTGCAATTTTTACAATTAAAAACCCTAAATATACCCCCCCCCCATACTACAGAATTGTACGAACACTTAAAAAAATAATTAAAAAAAACAGGAGGTTCAGTTGTCATCTCCTGTTGACAAGGGCCCATTAACAAGGGCGACCCTCCTTAAACAAAGGACCTGCTTTAATCGCAAATAGTACGATAAAATTTAATTTTGATGTGTTGTTTAAAATTGTTTTTCCTCTTTAAAAAGCTCTCTGCTTTCCATGCCATAGGCTTGATAGTAGCTTTTTGCTTTAACTAGCACAGGTAAAGTAAAAGATTATCGTAAAGCCGTCTTTCAAAAGCTTTGCAGATGACCAAAAATGGGAATCAAGTTTCCCGTTGGATGCAAATAATGTAATCACACCGCAGCTTCCAGTTTCATTAAAACTCGCTAAAATTGGCGATTTTTCAAAAAAAAGAAGCTGACTTTAGGCCTTTATATTTCGATAACGGGGGCGCGAGGGCAAAAACGCGTGCGTCCAGAAACATGTTTTACAATGCTCTTTCGATTGGTACTTATTAAAAAAAAATTCATTATTCCATGATCGCGTACTTTCCTGGTTAGTAGAATTCTGACTTGTTTGGGGTGGAGTGGGGGGGGGGAATACAGGCCCTCCGTTAAAATTTTCAATGTTTTACACCTGAATGTTTACAATATTATGACGAAAATCGTCAAAAAGAATGTTTCCGTTTATGTTACCCACAGCCAGAATCCAAGGGCGGATCTAGCTTGTAGTTAAGGAGGGGGTCATTTTCGGAAAGGGCAATTTTTGAGCAAAAATGGAGGTGTTCGGCATTTTTTTTCGTAATATTAGACACAAAAAATTCAGTTTTATGCAATATTTGATCGCTTAGTGAGTGTGTGTAGGGGGGGGGGGGTCATGACGCCTATGAGCCCCGCCCCTCTTCTGGATCCGCGCTTGCCAGAATAACCGTTTGGAAGAGTGTTTTGGTCATAAGAGTCCTTAGGATTGCCAATAATGTTAAATGCAAGGACTCAGAGCGATGTGCTTCCCCTCGCTGCTCCGGATTTCACACCGCGTTTTCTTACACCCAGAGCCTGATTTAACAATAGGCCTATTATACGTCCGTCCCCCCCTCCCTCTGCTCCGGGGACTCTTTAAAAAAAATCATTAATATTTTTAATTACATGGAAATGTTTTTCTGAATAAACTCATCAACAGAAACAGGAAAATAATAATAATGTTTAATTTGTATTAACTGTTAGGGAAATTTAGATATCACCCCATATGAATAGTTGTAACGTGTATGTGGCATAAGTGGAATAAAGATTGAATGACACCGCAAACTATAGCAATGTAAGTGAACTGACAAAAAAAAAAAAAATTGTGACCCAACAGTTTTTTCTCAAATTGTACCAGTAAAGAAAACTGTGCAAATTGGACGGGCTACTGAACCAAAATTTCTAAACCAAGCCCAGCACACACCATTTACACACAGTTGAAAGTGTTCCTCTTTTCCCCCTTTTATTCAGGCGCTGTTATTTTTAAATGCTAATTTTGTTAAGATAAATTTTTGATCAATTCGTAGACTTTTTTGATTTTAAGTGTTTTTGCTCCTGAAACAAATCAACTGTGCCAAAAAAGTTGCACTAATGGGTGCAATATCAAACCAGACTTGATGCACAGCCGATCTTTTACAGTGTAATATCAATAAAATTTAGAATGAATAAGTATTTATTTGCTGTTTTATAAGTTATAAATTTATTTCATAGCTCATCAAAATATTGTGTTCAAATTACCCAAAAATATTTATTTTATGTGTTTTTATCTCAAATATTTTTAAAAATGTATAACATTTTAATTTTTATGATTGATAACAAATACGAGAAGGTTTTCTTCTCGTATTATTATTATTTATTTTTTTTACACAGAATAGTTGAATAACTTGAACTGGAATCAATCTCAAAAGTTGGAGGGGGGCTTGGGGCCTCGCAAAACTTATTCGCCCAGTCTTAATTTTGTTCTTGCTACGCCACTGGTAATCGCGAAAATCAAAGCTAAAATGCGACTGGGCATCTGGACATCGCTTGCTGAAAGAATGTTTTCGGTCCGTACTGCCTCACTACTACGCTACGAGATTTTTTTTCTTTATTCCGCATTCCCTGGCTGGAATTCGCTGTCGTGTTGAAAAAAATACCGGGGGGGGGGGGGAATCCCGCACAGCCTTTTCTTTTGTGCGGGATTCTTCGATTCTGTGCGCGTTTCACGCAATCCCGCACGCTATTTCCAACCCTGCGACCAGGGCCTGATTACTGAATAGGCCAACTAGAATACGCCAATAAGAAATCATAGTGGTTCTTGTTTTCTTTCTTTGTCCCTTCAACATAGTGTTTTTATTTTATTTTCGCATCTTTTTCTTTTTCCAGTTCATTTTTAACTGGGGTGTCGGTTCGGATTGTACAGTTCCTCCTCTTTTTTTCCTCTGTTTGTCTGTTTTCGTCGCCCTGCGTTTGGAAAAAGCTGAATGTCCTCAGGGGTCACAAGTCGACGTGTCTCGGAAGACTGTTGTAAGCGCTAGCACTAGGGACATTTTTAACTCTAGTACTACCCCTAACCAGTAGTAGGAACATTTTCAACACCAGTATTACCCGTACCAGTAGAAAGGAGAGTAAGTAGGTCTATGTAGGTATCTATAACTATGCAATATCACGCCAACATTATGGAGGTAAGTTGGCATATATTGCTAGACTATGATGCCAAGATACCCCAAGCTGACTCAGCCAACTAGCTCCAAAGGCATTTTCTGGAAAACATGGCGGCCCTTCCCAAAATACAAACGATTGGGAATACAGTAACTGCATCAATTCCCAGGCTATTAGTCACTGTACACACCATAAACTTGGAGTACTTCAACAAAAATTTTAAGGGTGCTGAAAAACGAAAAGTAAATTGGAAAAAAAATTTACTCACCAGAACGAAAAACACAGAAAAAAAATCCATATTCTTCAAACGCACGCTAGAAAGACACTGAAACTGTTGTGGATGACGCAGCATGTTGTCAAGTATGTCTCATAACGACGGCAGGGCTGTGAGCGCTGTGTACTAGAAAATAAAGGCACTGTGTCAACGTACTCTTTATTCCAAATAGCCCTGGTCTCCCCTATGAAAGGTGAACTGAAAATCAGGCCCGTCATTTAGAGGGGGGGGGGGGCATGGGGGTCAATTGCGTCCCCCTGGCTTTGAGAAATCAACGTATTTACATATAAGTGGGCGTGGTTTTTGATGTTTTCCGGTGAAATTTCATTGTGTTTGGACCCTTTGCCCCCCCCCCCCTGGAAAAACTTGAAATGACGTCCCTGCTGAAAATTCAGTTTAATGAACAGTTATAAAATTGAACTTTTTTAAATTTCGTAATACAATTTTGTAAAGAATTTATGAGCAAAAGATTTTAACTTATCTTCAAAGTTTAATTAGTTCAAATGAAAGCGATAGGTTTGAAATGAATGCCAGGAATATACCATTTTTTTTTTTTTTGTTAAGCAAACAGCTGCTAAACGTAAGTTTACACCTTTAATTACATTTAGTCCCTCTTACCTAAAACTTTACGTGGTTTTACTGGTTGGATGTTGCGCTGATGAGAGCTCTATTTTTGGTCCCGACCAGAAGCTGTGCAAACCCCTGGTCCAGTACCCCTAAAGGTATCGATTAACTTGGAAGACACATTGTGACTAAGTTTAATGTGACTCTTCAAAAGCTAGGGAAAAATGGTCTAACAGAAAGCAAAAGCACTATGGAATTTAATGATGTGTAGACTTTTTGTCTGAATGAAAATGTTGGGATTGTTATTCTATTTTAGTATGACTAAATAATAGCTACAAAGTGTTGAACTTTGACAAAATATTCAATCTGCAATTAACAATATTCTCGAAATGCTAAAGGCTATGATAAAAGTTATAAGATAGACATTGCTTTAATGCCATATTGCTTGCTCTTTCTGATTTGGGCCTGGTTGAAAGTAAACTCATATTTAGTTCCTTATAGAATAATGCTTGAGTATTTTTGTATCACTTATTCTTTACTCAGTTTTAATGACAATTTCAAAATGCTGCACAACTTGGATTATGGCAGAACGCTGTGCCTCGGGCGGATAAAGTGTTGAACATGCAGAATAGTGTATGTGAATTACATTTTGATGCAGATTATATTGAAGAGTTTTTTGAAACTCTACTAGCTGATGGCACTATTCACAGAATGAAGAGAAATAGATGTAGAATAAGAGAATTAGTTGGACCCACAATTTTCCCGAATTCACCAAAATTGTGCATAAAAGAAAGGCATTGAGCCGCCATTGATAACATTGCTAATGATCCTTTGGTTGAAGAAGACAATCAAACAGTAACAGAAGAACAAATTAAGTAGCTGAATCAAGAAAAATAAACTTTTAACTTTTAAGTACAGCAACAGAAATAGTCATTTCAAATGTTTTTTGGGGTTTAACAGTGCATGCAAATGTGATGATTTGTGCCAAATGGGCAGAAAAAGAGCAAAATTTCTGCTTGGAACGTAGAGTGGTCATTGACGAGGTTCTAAACGTTAAAGTTACTTTTATTTGTTAAGTTCCATCTTAAATTTTAACTGTTTACTTATTAACCTCACTATATTTCAAATTATCTAAAGGTATTTCTAAAAGAAATATGTGATGATACTACTATTGAATACCCTGCGAATGTATCTGCTTTGCTTCAGAAAGTAGACAACTACAACCTTTGTCCAGGATATTCTGAAAACTAAACACTTTAAAGTGATTGAGAGTTGAAACTTATTACATTGTGTTATTATTTCAGAATACAAGACTTCTGTCTAGTTTATGAAAGTGAGAGGACCCCTCAGCAGCTTTGCAGTAAATGTTGTTCCAAAAAAAAAAAGGAATTATGATACACGTAGATACCAATCCAAGTTTCGCGTTCATAAGAATTTGACACGACAAAAGTGGAACTTGAAGAAAAGAAATTGCTGCTTAACAAGCAAAGTAATGATATTGAGCTTTATATAAAATAGTTTTGCTAACTAAATTTCGTTTGAAGTTTAGTTCAATACAGTTGTAATATTTTGTGAATGTTTAATACCTTTTCATGTTACTTATTTTATCATTAATTCAGGTCAAAAATTTGAAAACACGAGTCAAACTATACAGAAAAAGTGTGCCTCCTTGTAGACGCCGTTATTTGTGATGGAGCCTCATGGAAATGTAATATGTGGACTTGGCATCACTGCAGAAAATGTTAGCTGTGCACACATGTGCGATCTAGAAAGAAGATTATGCTTCCTCTTCGACTTCCCACCTCTAATTAAAAACATGAGAAATACTATTACTAACATGAAACTATTACTGGTATTTATCGCTGTCTAAATTTACATTTTAATCTTACCTATACATATTCCCCATAACAGCACTCATATTTTACAGACACCCGATGGCTCCATTGACTTAAAATTTTGGGAAGCTGTTGTTGCTAATGATAGGCCGAAGAGCTTTTGTTTGAAAGTCTGCCCAAATCTAAAGCCAGTGCATCTTAATCCTCAGTATTACCGGAAAATGAATGTCAGCATGGCCTTTCAGGTTGGTTATCTTTGGACTTTGGTAATTTAGATGGATTGTTTATGTGGCAATTCATGTTTCGTTTCTATGCAGTTTTTTAGCAATTCTGTTGCATCAGCTATGGGACTGTTTAGCAACCAGGATCCAGAGCTGCAATCATGTGGTGCTACAGTCGGGATAATTCGTAAAATCGACAACTTGATAGATGCCATGAATTCAAGAACTCCTAGAACTGCACTACAAAAAGACTCAGCTGCACATAAAGTATAATCAATACCTTATCATTTTCATGTTTTTCTTTTTTAATCATAGTTTTGTTATTTTTAATTTGTTATATTACTTAGGTAATTGAAGAATTCTTGGCATTTTTTGTCCAGTGGGAGCAATATGCAGTTACCAACAAGTGTGACTTTTTTTCGAAAAATACCGCACTTGGCGTAAAAGTCTCACTTAAAGCCACATTAGAACTGCTAAATTTCTTAACTACATCTTGCAATTTTAAGTACCTAATGACTGCACGACTGAATCAAGATGCACTTGAAGTAAGTAGATTAAATTGAGAAAATTTTGACTTTTAAATATTTAAGTTTTCTTATGGTACATTTTCTCCCCGCAGAGATTCTTTAGCATGATGAAAAATGCATGAGGATCCAGCATGACGTTTATTCAAGTTTTAGATTACTTGGATCTTACTCACTTATAGAGCCACCGAAAGGAAGTAATGTCACAGGTACTGAAATTTTATCTTCGCTCATCGGTTCAACAGAGATTCTTGCAGACAGTTTTAAAAGGCAAAATTTGTTGATTAAACTTGATGATATCTTCAACAGTGATAATCCAGAACTGGTTTCCAGTGTTTTGGAAAATTTGGAAAGTATTGAAAATCCAAAGAATTGTGCATTGGAGGTCCACAGCTATGCACTTAATAGCTCGTCAGACTTAGCATTATCATACATAGCTGGATATGTTGCCAGGAAGTCTAAAAGATTCACCAAGTGAAAAGATTGTTTAGATAATCTTGTGAGCACATCTTTCCTGCTAGAGATAGATTAATTTTTCTCAAAAGCAGAGGCTGCCTGACATCTTCATCAGATACTTTGTTTCACTTGTTGAAGATAATAGAGACGGCTATAATGAAAGGTGCATCTTTGGGACCTTTAAACATTGAAATGTTTTCGGATATTTTAGCAGAATTAGATTCAGCAACTTGCATTTCCATGGTTGGTTGTGAAGTCCGCAAACATGATTTAAGTGTAGGAATTGCAAATTTCTTTCTAATTATGAGGATGCATTTTCTATGCTATAGAGAAAATTTTATAGATGGTCACAAAAGAGAGAAATGTAGGGAATGTCGAAAAAGAGCAAAGTTGGCAAGTTGACATAGTATGCAAGAGGAAGAAGAGATCTCTTTTGAACACTTATGAAGGAACTTTTTTTTTTTTTTTTTTTTTTGAATCTTGACGTTCAATCAAGTTCCGGGATTACTTGGGTCTTACTCACTTATAAATCCACCAAAATGAAGTAATGTTACAGGTACAGAAATTTCATCTTAACTCATCGGTTCAAAAGAGATTCTTGCAGACAGTTCTAAAAATAAAATTTGTTAATGAAATTAGATATCTTCAACAGTGCTAACCCAGAACTGGTTTCCAGTATTTTTGAAAATTTGGAAAATACTGAGGATCCAAAGAATTGTGCATTGAACTATTCATCATACATAACTGGATATGTTGCCAGAAATTCAAAAAAAAAAAAATCACCTAATCTGAAGAATGTGAATAATCTTGTTAGCGCACCTTTTACAGCTAGAGATAGATTAATTTTCCTCAAAAGCAGAGGCTACCTGACATCTTCATCAAATACTTTTTTTCAGTTGTTGAAGATAGAGAAAGCTATGACAAAAAATGCATCTTTAGGACCTTTAAACATTGAAATGTTTTCGGATATTTTTGTACTGACCAAAAGAGGCACATTAAGGGTTATTCCCCAAAGAAACCAGGCTCAAAAAATCACTACCAAAATTTCTTTATAAAAAAGAACCAGCTTTATTCAGGAATAGGTGGTGTGGCCAATAGAAAGTGGTACATCTATGCTTAAACAACAAGATCAATTTTACTTTCAGTCAGTTTCTTGTTTTACATCATAATCATACTATACAAATTCATTAATACAGATGTAAGGAATTTATGATAAGAACGTCTTTCTAGATCTTGAACCATAAAAATACATATAAAACCCGCACTTTCATTTTTCACCATTTACTAAAACCATTAAGTAAACCATTCAAGTAAAATACACAGATAAAACCTCTTAAAAACATTGGCAAAATACAAATTAAAAAGGAACTTGTATAATTTAAAAGTCACCTAGGCTTTTCTTACGATACTGCATTTCCCGGCCAACAGTCCGCTTGGAGAAAATCTCTCGGGGATAGAATTAAATTGCCTAAAGGCTGATATGATATTCGAAGTCACCAATCCACGTAGACAACACACTATTTTGCTCATCAAGATCCGACGTCACTGGCAAGCGCAGATGGAACCAACGACTCTGCTCGGGCCCGAGATCATTCCTAAGGATTATTCGGTGAACAGCTGTACTTTCAGAGTCGCTCGCAGATACCTGTGCTGCAGTTTATCTGGAAATTTTCATCTCAGATTTATTTGGGACTTCGCTGCTCGGCTTGGGTGCAACTGCCGCCCGGCCCAATCTCGAATGTTTCTTTTACACCTCCAGCTCTTGACACTGTTGCCCGGTACTTCTTCTTCTTCTTCTTTTGACGCCTAAATGGCGCGTTATTATGATGAGGTATGGAAACAAAGTCCCTACTCTCCATTACACATGAATAATATAGACTACAATCGAAATTTTTGCAGCATAAAATAGCAACTTTTAAACAGGTAACTTGGTGCTGGGCACAGTAAGTCAAGAGGAAAATAGTGTGAAGCAAAACAAATAATCAAACAAACGTGAAGAAGACAAACAACCAGAAGACGAAAACAAGTGAAGAGCAAAAGAAAATTAATTATTCAGCACATGTGAGGTGAACAACATGAGTTGTCGGCCATAGTAAGCATTCTGGAGCAGATCAATGTTACAGAAGTCCTATGATGGGTTAGCGTAGTTCCTAAGGAATGGGATTAAGTTGATTCGTAGAGTATTGTATTTGGGGCAATCAAGGAGGACATGAGTAAAGTTTTCGGTAGTCTTGCAACATGAACAGTTAGGTGAATCAGCTTTCTTCATTCGATAAAGCTTGTCTTTGGTTAGGATTGAATCTGTTATAATACGGTTTAATAACGTTTCGGTCATTCTATTTTTGACCCAAGGTATTTGGTTTTCGATTGCTAACATTCTGTTCTTGAATTTTTTCTGGTATTTGGAGTTATTCCATGTAGAGTTACGTTCGTTTTCAATTTGAGACTTTATGTAGTTCCTGATGTCTTTATGTGTGCATACTGGGATGATAGGGGTTGATACATTATTTTCAGCCTGTTTGGCTAGCGTGTCGGCCATCTCATTTTCATGGATTCCAACATGGGCTGGTACCCAATATAGCTCAATGCTATTGGATTCTGCAAACAGTTGGAGGTAGGAGCGTGTTGATGTAACTAAAGGATCTTCGTTATATTTTGCGTTATTCAATGCTTTTAATGCGCTTAGGCTGTCAGATAGAATTATTGCTGGTTGGGAGTTTGAAAGGAGAAATTTAGCAGTGTACCAAATTGCTGTCAATTCTGCCGTGAAGACAGAGGAAATGGGGAGGATTTTTAGTTTTCTTTCAACCTTTGACATACCGTTGTATATACCGATAGCCACATTGTTATTCTTTGATCCATCCGTAGCCCATATTTGGAAGTTCTTTTTATTTTCCTTAAATGCTTGAAAAAGGGAGTTGATAGCAGAAGTAATTTTTGTGGTTTGAAATTCTTCTTCATCAGTTCGAATTATTAGTTTCTTGGTGTTGAATTTTCCAATTAAGTTTTCTTTGATTATTGGGTTTTCATTTAGACAGTTTATTTTTACAATTTGTTCATAGTTTAATCTAATAGCTCTTTCTATTTCGTTTTCCTTATTTTCCTTCCCAAGTTTAATAGTGCATCGGTATTTCTTGTTTTTTTTTTTTGAATAATTGTTTGCAAAAGAATTGGACTGATTTCCAGTGGATTCTGCGTTGAGTTGAATCTATTTTAGTTTGGAATCTGATTAGGTCATTTGGAGCAAAGCTATTGATTCCAAAGGCAATTCGGATAGATGTGTTTATGATGGTGTCAAGTTTCTTGTAATTACGTTTGCTGTCTTTCGTTCTTGTGATTATGCCATAATCTAGTTGCGGAACCAAAACTTGCTTAATGATTTGGATGAGGCAATTGTTGTTTAACCCGGTGTTCCTGTTACTGAGCCATTTTAAAGCATTTTGTCTTTTACTGATTTTATATTCTAAGTGTTGGTTATGTTTGTTCCATTTTAGATTGTTTTGCCAAATTATACCCAAAATTTTATGTTCGGTGTTCCAGGAGATTGTATCATTTTTTATGTAGAAAGTTTTCCCATTTTTTTCTTTTTTTGGCGAAAAGTCGATCAAGCATGATTTTTGCGTGGAGATTGGCATTTCGTTATCGTCAACCCAAGATTGTAATTGTGTTAGGCATCTTTCTAAAGCTTTTTCCGCATCTTCTTTTTTTTATCACAGATTAGGAGAATTACATCATCCGCGTAAGTGAAAATCTTAGTGTTTGTGAGATAGTGACCTAGATCAGAAAGGTAGAGATTGAATAGTAGCGGCGAGAGTATAGCTCCCTGTGGCAAACCCCGGTGAACTCGAAAGGTGTTGGACGTAGCTCCTCTCCCATTGGACATAAATTTCTCTTTCGGATAAAAAATCCTTTATCCAGTTCACTAATTTTGAGTTCATTTTCAGTTTTATTAATTTATTTATCAGTTTAGAAATTTTCACGTTATCATAGGCGCCTTTTAAGTCCACACTGACCGCGTAAATGAAGAACTTTTTTTTTCCGATTTTTTTCAATATACTTTAGGAGGTCGTATGAATATTCGTTTGTACTTCTTTCTGAAGCAAAACCATATATATAAGTTGGAAGAATGTTCCTTTTCAGTACCCACGTATTAATTCGGTTAAGCAGGATTTTTTCTAAGACTTTGATAGTGGTTTGGGTCAGTGCAATTGGTCTATAGCTATCAACCAGTTTGGGGTTTTTGGATCCTTTTTTAATGGGAATAAGTTTGGCTGTTTTCCATAATTTAGGAACAGTTCCTGACTTTAAACTGCTATTGTAGATATCGAGTAGTGCCTGTTTGCCATTATCAGGTAGGAGTTTGATAGCTTTGACCGTTATCCCGTCAGATCCTGGACTTTTGTTTTTCATAAATTTCACGGCATTTAAAAATTCCGCTAAGTTGATTTCATCCGTTAAATTGTCTTCAAAATCGAAATTAGTCCTTAAAGGGGATGGGTTGTCTTCGTCTGTATTTGTGAAGAACTCAGCAAAGGTGTTAGCCTGTTTTACTTTTTCAGTTATTCGGCAACCATTGACTTCTAAGATTAAATTGCTGTCATTAACTGTATTCGTTAGCACTTGTTTGATTTTTTTGATAGAGCCGAAAATATCTTCAGAATTTTTTATGTTGTAGTTATGTCTTTCCCAGAAAGCTTTTTTTGCTCGTTTGATGGTTAGTTTGAACATGGCTGTTGCTTTTTTAAATTTTATCAAATTTTCCGTACTCGGTGTTTTTTTCAAGTTTTTTAAACATTTATTTTTAATCGCTTTTTTTTTAGCACATTCTCTAGTGAACCATTTTAGACCTAGATTTTTATCATAGAATTTTATGGAATTCGTTTCTGCTAATTCTGCTGCTTTCATGGTCTTAGTTATTTCTTCTGTTTGTCGGTTGATATCTGTGTGGTGTGGCATTGCTGGAAATTGTTGTTGTAAGGTTTTGTATACTTGTGACCAGTTAGTGTAAGTTTTGGTGATATATTTTTTTTGTTTGGAGAATCAATTCTTATGAGGGCCGGAAAGTGGTCACTTTGTCCTCTATCATCCAGTCTTGTCCACGAGAAGGACATTACAATTTCCTTGTGGACCGCGGTTAAATCTAGTATTCCGTCTTCTATGGTTCTATTTATTCGAGTTGGGGTTTTATCGTTAATTATGATTAGATTTGAGTTCTTTAGCCAATTTCCAATTTTAGATCCACTGGGGGTAGTTATCCTGTCCCCAAAATCCCTATTTCTGCCGTTAAAATCTCCTGTATATATTGAGCTACTGTTTTCCCATTTACTAAGTTCGTCAATAACACGGTCATTAAGTGTGCCAGGTGCTCTATAGCAGTTAATTATCTTGTAAGTCAATTTACGGTAAACAACTGAAACAACTAATAATTCTAACCCTGTAGACGATAAATTAAAAATTAAATGCGAAGCAATGTCTTTTCTAACGTATGTACATAATCCACCGCCTTTGTGTGGGAAGTCTTTTTCCACACCAAAACAAACGTAATTAGAAATAGTAGGGAGCTTACCTGTGGGAAGCCACGTTTCTTGAAGGCAAATAATAAGCGGGCAAGTCCAAGCAATAAAAAATTTAAGAAAATCCAAGTTGGCCAAGAGGCCCCGAATGTTCCAAGAAAGTAAAAAAGCCACACCGGGCGGAGAAACAAAAAGGGAATTAGAATTCATCAGGGAGCTCAAACTCTAAGTCCTCCGTAACGTCGGGGTGCTTGTTGTCGAAAGGCAGCGGGCTGCCGGGAAATCCGTATGGTTTCCCTTCGATGTTACAGATTTTTGTTTTAATTTGGCTTAACTCAAGCTCAATATTTTTAAACCAGTTGCTTTTGGATAGCTCAATAATATTATTTAGTTCCGCCGTTATTTTTGTTAAAGTTTCAGTTAGCTTCTCGATCTCTTTATTTTTTTGGGCAATGATTCCTTCCAGGTTTTTAATTTTCAACACTTCTGCTGACACAGCTTGTACTTTATTAACACTTGGGCCGGTTGATACCCCGGCAGCCACCTTAGCCCAGGACTTTTCTTTTCCGGGAGTTGAAATGCTTTGTTTTTTTATTATTTCTTGGTAGTATGGGCAGGTTTTGTTGGTACTTTCGTGGTTTCCTCCACAATGTATGCATTTCGGGGCTGAATCACAGGTTTCATGGTTTCCCCCACATTTTGGACAGCGAGTTGCACTCTTACAATAGCGTTTTATATGTCCATAACGTTGACAATTATAGCAGATTTTAGGTTGTTCTTTATAAGCTTCTAGTCTGTAACGTATGCGTCCTATGTAAATATGATCTCTGTCTGTTTTACCAATTTCTTTTATGAGAATTGTCGTGGTAGGTTCTGTGGACTCCCTTCTGGTAAAACGTATAAGGCCTAGTACGTTAATACGCTCTTCTCTTAGTTTTCCAGCCAGGTAGTCCAAACTAATGTCAGTACTCACTCCTTTTATGATGTATTTGGTCGTGATTGGATCTTCTATGATACGCGCGCTGACCTCAGCCTCGTTGAACTTCCTTAGTTGGATAAGGTTTCTGGCCGTCGCAATATCCTTCGTACTAATTACCACATTCTGGCTCCGTGTTATTTTTACCGTATCTTCCTTTTTAGTTATTTTCTCATTAGCTTCATGGAGACTTCTGGTTTTTATTGACCCAATTGGGTTGTTGGTTCCAGATATAACGATTTTTATTTCCGTCGCTCCATTGTTCAAGGCAAGCTTTAACTTTTCATTTATTGAAATGCTGGTCTCCCATACATTTACATTTTTCTTGGGGCTTTTTTCCTTTTGGTTAAGTTGGGAACTATCTTCATTTTTGCGTTTAGAGAACCCCATTCAAAAACAAAACAAAAACCTCATCTGGAGGTTGCAAAATAAGCAAGACAAAAGTGCAGCTAGAAATAGCCAATGCACATAGACCAAGCAAAGAATACAAGTATAAAAAACCGAAATGGCTAAATACACTTCACATAGAGCCCACGTGTGAGCGACCATACACCTCGCGTCTCCCCGACGGAAAAAAAGGCCCGGTACTTCTGCGCAGTATGAAAGTTTTTATCCAAGGCTGTTGCCAAATTCTCCAGTGCGGTACAAATGCCCCCCCCCCCCCGTCAAAAAAAGAAAATTACCAAAGGTAATTTTTACTATATATTTAAACTTCGGTACACCTCTTTCATTGCGTCACTTAGCAGGTTTAATCCCCTGTCTGACAAAAATTTCCCTGGTGTGCCATATCGACTAATAAACTGCATTACCACTTCTGCTTTCTCTTAATGGGGAAAAATCAAGAAATAGGAAATTTTAAAATTACTCCTCCCCCCCCCCCCCCACCCAAGAAACAACAACAACCTATAAAGCCAACTAGATTTTCAAAAACGTTGTCGAAAAAAGCATATAAAATTTTTGTTTTTGGGACAAGTTTAAATAATTTCTAGGAGACAGTCTATGTCCCACAACCCTTACCCTATCGTTGTCAAAGGCCCCCAATAATTGCGTTTTTAGGAGTTAAGCTTAAGAATATTTCGGGGAAGAGTCCCGAACCAAACGATGTCCCTGTACTTTCTTTTTTTTTAAATAAGAAGCCACTTTATTTCTCAAAAATAGAAACTGTAAACAAGAGGTTCTGATTAAAAATTGTACCACACGTGGTCCCTCTCCAATTAAGAAATCTGCAATAAAACTCTGCTACTTAATCAAAAATTGCCAACAAATGGGATTTTTAGACTTAAAACTAAAAAAAAAAAAAAAAAAAACATATATATATCCAGTGTATTGCACCATTGCCACTCTACATAATCAAAGATTGTCTAAAAAAGCGTTTTTAGGACTTGAATTTCAAAAAAGTCAGAGTCTCTCTGAGAAATATCCTCCGCCATCCACGATAATTTCCTGAAAACAATTCTTTATTTTGGGGTTTAAATTTCGAAAAATTTTCAGGGGAGTGCTCCTACCCCAACCATTCAAACTCGTTTAAAGTACTATTTTTAAACCTCAATTTCGAATTTTTCGCAGGAGAGTAACCGAAACTAAACTTTTTTTTTCTAACGCTATCAAATATGCTTATAATAGCTATTTTTTTACTTCGACTTCAAAAATTTTACGATGGAGAGTCCCGAACCCCATCCCTTCAATTAAAATTAACTGCATATTATAAGAAACTTAATTTTCGTGACTAAATTTTTAAATTATACCTGTGCCCCCCTGTCGGGCAAGCTTGCCCCCCTGTCGGGCATTTCCTAGCGCCACCTCTGCAAAGGTGCATGATCAGTGTATATATAGAATCGCCTTCCCAACAGATATTGCCTAAAATAATTGGTAAAATATACAATGGACAACGCCTCCCTTTCAAGCCTCGAATGGGATCTTCCCAACTGAACGATTCCCATCTGCCACGAAAGGGGCGGTGCTCCCCAGGGTGGATTAGTGCTTCATTCTTTTGTTCAGTACGGGGGACAGCTTTCTTAGAGATGGTGCGAAATTCCAAGTTCGCTTCTCCTGACCTGGGACGGGTTGGCAGTCAGATGGTGGGTTGGCGAAGAAATTTAGAAAAACAAATTCATGCAAGGGGGTTGCTTTTTTTATCCTCTTGCTCTTGCTTGACCGTTGCCCAGCGTACTTTTTTTTAGCGTGTTGTTTAGTTAAGAGTATAATGGCGCAGCAGCTGTTATTTTTGAAATCGCAACGCGGAGGAGACATTCTTAACTATCAAAATTACCTATACAACCTGCAAAGAAAAAATAAGAATAACTCTGTTTGGTACTGCACGAGAAGAAGAAAAGATAATTGTGGAGGGAAGTTAAGTGTGGAATCTAACAATCAACGATGCACGTTGACAAATGGCCACAATCATCCTCCTGAAGATGAAAAAATTGCAAAAATGCAGTTTTTTGAGGAAGTTAAAGAAAAATCCGCAGACAACAACACTGTCCCGCTGCCGACTATTTACAAGTAAGTTGTGTTTGAATTATATTATTTCAATGTTTTTGTAATGTTTTTTAGTTATAATAATAAGATTAAGTATCATTAAAATATTTTTTATAACTCTTAAATCTATGTATGAATGAGACAAACTATTAATTCAAATTGGCACATGCTTTTCAACAATTAGAATAAATAATAAAACATAATCCCAACAAAATATTTCATGCTGTGATGTGAAACAAATTTCAATGAAAAATATACAATGTGATTTCAAATTAAATTTCATCTAGAATGGCCTGTTCAAAGATGTTTTAGGGAGGTGGGGGTGGGGGAGAGAAAATGATACAGGAATGCAATATAAATACAAAAGCAGCAAAATAAAGATATTGTTTTCAAATCGAGGAAGACAATTGACCCTCCTCCTGACCTCCCAACTAACCCTAGTAACTAAAAATTTTTTGCTGTGGAAGGATATATTAAACTTTTAAAAATAACAAAGGGTAACCCATAAGGGCAAAATCGTATCCCCTCAAACAATATGACGCCCCCATCATTGATTTAATGTATTTATTTATTATTATAAAATTGTTTCATGCTGCTTTATTGCATACTAGCAAACTTTACACTTGCATACTAGCAAAGTCATCTAAAGTTCTCTTTGAATTTACATATTAAAAGAATAATTTTCGAATTTAAGCACAATGCTGCCCATAATTTTGAAGTTGAGAATGAGTCAGGTTTCAACAATAAAATATTATTTTTTATGTTATATTGGTTTTTCCTTTTGAGGTAATCTAAAAATGATGTTATAGGCTGTAAAAAAAGGGGGGGGGGGTAGTGAAATTGTGAGTTTCTGATAAAGGGGACCAAAAAATTTCTTCCCACATATTTCATAAAATTTGTTAATAGATAAAAGGGGTCAAAAATGCTGAAAAAAAGTGACATCATTTTGGGACAGCACCTTTCCTTCTCAAATAGTTTGTTTTTATTGTTTGAAATAAAATTCTATAATGTTCCCTTTTGAAATTTTTGAAACAAGATCCAATGCAATCTCTCCTATTTAGTCAAACGTATTTGTCAATTTATTGTGGATTAGTATATGAAATGATCTTATTAATAACATTTCTGTTCAAAAATTATACCCCACCCCATCTTTTTCCTATTTATGCAATCAATTTAACAATTTATGTATTGACTTTTAAATCTGAGGTTTTTCTTTAAAAATTTCAAGAGTACAACTTTTTATCCAAAGAGATATTAACATTATTAGAGAAGTTTGGAAATTTTTGGCTTTTCATAGCCGGAAGGATTTTACTACTATTTGCATTTATTATCACCAAACTTTCAACTTTGGCACTTAGATCCTTCTTCTTCTCACTGATTTGAATGTTTAGACTGAGAGAGGATCAATGTTGTGATGTAAAATGTAAATGTTGATTTTTTTATTCTTATACATTTCATTATTTCCTAGGCAACAAATAGCAAAGGCAGCTACTAGTGTGCAAGCTGCAGCCAATGTACCAACTTTTTCATCAGTAAAAAGCAGTCTCTATAGGGCAAGAAACAGCCTTAGGCCGCCTTTGCCGAGCACAGCTAATGATTTAATCATACCTCAGCAATGGAGCAGAACACAGGATGGGGGAGAGTTCCTCATGTTTGATGATGGAACAAACATGGAACGGATGCTGGTAAAATATATTTTCTCTTCCAAACATTAAATCAATAAAATACTGAATAAGTAAAAAATAATTAGTTCTTTGTTACTAACTGATTTGCAACACTTGTTCAGTGTTTAAAATTATTTACATAAAGTAATCTTTTTTCAATATATCATTTCAAAATCATGCATGTTTCCGATTTCCATCTATCTTCCATGCTTTTCTGATGCTTCTCAATGTTATTTTATTGTTCACCCACAAAATAAACTAAGATACTCAAAATAAATTGAACCTCATTGCATCCCTCAAAGCGGAATACTTGATGGAGTTCTGCAACGTAAAATTATTGGACCAAAATCGCTCTGCAAGTACTTCAAACATTGTTTCTGCAGAAAATGCGACCTTTTCCAAAAACCTGGATCCCAAAATTAAGACTTACAGGTCTGTGAAAGGAACAGTCTTACAGCAGAAAAACATTTTTAGTCAATTCTCCGCTTAATAAGCTTAATTCTAAAGACTTGAAAGGGTTTTTTCCTCCATAATTTGAGGAAATCTGCAGAACTTAAGTGGGGTTTCTGTAAGGAGCTCTTGCAGATCTGCCGTTTTTGCGGTTCCCTCACATTTGAACGTTCTGCAGTTTAGGCTTTTTTGTTCTGCAACGTACATCCCAAATTTAGCAGCATTCAGGTTTGAGGATTGTAGAGATGAGTTCGGGCTCACTTTTGAAGGCCCGAGCCCGCCCAAGCCCGAGAATTTTTAATCCGAGCCCACCCGAGCCCGAGTGATATTGTCTTGTTATGAGCCCGACCCGGCCCGAGCCCGAGTGTATCAAACATCAATATATATTTTTAATTTCCACTTGAGATGCACTGCCATATGGTATATCGTAATAGCAATCGCAAATATATTATAAGTGGGTGCTATCTTTTTGAATTATTATTATTATTATTGCTACCATTAAGAAAAACTGTTCTCACGCTCTTTAAGTACCCCAATATTTTATTCCGTGAACGTTGTATTTGTATAAAAACTGACTATCTTAATATGAGATCGAGCCTGAGCCCGCCCGAGTCCGTTTCGGTAATATGTAGGACTTAACTATCTTTTACTGCTCATGGTAGCTACTAGGCAATACGTTATTTCTTTATCTTTGTTTGGATATTCATTTTATTCACTTATTTATTTTTGTCATTACAGGTATTCTGCACAGAAAAAAATTTGGAGAAGTTGTGTGCCAGCGCCCATCTATTTATGGATGGGACGTTTAAAATTGTTCCATCAATTTTTTACCAACTGTACACCATCCATGGGGCACACAGAGGAATGTACTTCCCTCTTGTGTTCTGCTTATTGCAGGACAAAAAACAAACAACTTATGAAAGGCTTTTCAAGCTTTTGAGAGAGAAGGCCCAATCTCTAAATTTCTCCCTTTCGCCTGCAGTAGCTTCGATGGACTTCGAAAAAGCAGCCATGCAAGCTTTTGAATTGCAGTTCCCCGGAACAAGCATTTTGGGCTGCTATTTTCATTATTCGCAGGCGATCTGGAGAAAGGTACTACTTATTACTGCTTTATAATTTTGTAATTAAAACGAGTGCATTACAGTACAATAATTAATAACAATGTTCATAGTTCATATATGTGAAAGACATACAGTTTTGATATTATGTTTTAACTTTTAAACTAAAATTTGTCTTCATAAACATAACCAATAACCTTTTTTTACATTAGTCAAACATACATACTACAAAATGAAACACACTTTTGTGTGTTTTTATTTTGTATTACATGTCATTTTGCTATTTAGTAATCCTGCGACAATTAACCGGACTAGATAACCTCACAGTTCCAAGTACTCATTAAAGAACAGGGGCTAACTTGCCACTCTTTTCAATAAACCTCAGGGTTTTCCACTCGCAATGAAGTTTTAACATTCATTTTATTTACTTACTTATTTCAAATAAGTAAAATTCAGGTTGGAGCCATAGATGCAAGACCTTCTGTCTTAAGACGGATATCCGTCTTGAGGAAATCACCAAGACTCATAACAGGACTTAAAATGTCTATCTCATTTGTCTAAAATTAGATTTTTAGAACTAAAATTTTGAAAAGTCCCCCTCTATTTGTGCCTCATGCCTAATTACTGCATTTAAAACTACTCTTTTACTGCTAAAAATAGAAGTAGCAAATCCCCTCCCAGATTTGACACAATTTAATAAACAATATACATTTTTTAGGTTTATTTTCTTAAACATGCATGTTGAAGACAAATATTTTCCATCTTGGAAACATGACCTAACTTCTACCCATGGTTGGAGAATAATAAAAAAAAAAAACTTGGAAAGCAATGAGACCAGTTATTACAATACGCTTAATCACTTTTTAAATCTAAACTCAGGATATTATATTTGAAAACATATTGAATAAAAATATCTGCAACTATGCAACCAGAAGTTATATAGGTGAATAACTGTTTTCATTATTATTTTTAAGGTCCAAAGATTAGGCCTCGTCTCGTCATACAAAAGTGACGAGAGAGTGTACCGCTGGGTGAGGTGGATTTCAGCATTACCGCTGGTTCCTCCTACAGCTTTGAGGGATGCCTTCCACCTCATCACAACAAATGCTTCTTCAACAGGAAGAGAACCTGAGCTGCTGAGTTATGTGCAACAAACCTGGCTTGATGAAAATAATGCCTTGTTCCCGAGGTAAGTTTTAATGTCAACATTTAAAAGATTCAACATATTCCTTAGTTTCAGTTGTACATAATGCACATTTCATCGACGTACTAGAAAATCACTTTTCCAAGTATGACAGGTGAAAAGTTCTTCACATGAGACAAGGTTGCCAAAATGTTTTAGAATATTTTTTTCTGTAAAAATAAAATTACTGAATTTGACTTGCTGAAACAATGAAATAATGCTCTGCTCAAGTTTCATTGTTGATGATATCGGAGCATTATGAGCTTATTTGTAGCTAGTATATACATGTATGTTTTCTTACATTTTACTTTCTAGTCTCACAAGAAAAAAAAATGATTTGTTTTTTTCTCATTGTTAGTACATTTCAGACATAAAAATTATTAGAATATTGCACATTACTGTTTCATTATGCAATGGGTAAAAGAAAAATGTTGTCTATTTTAAATTATTAAATTTTCATTTTCTTCATCTAATATTATTACTCGCTCTATCTGGATTTGTTAAGCACTACTTGCTGATCACATTAATGTGATAGGACTGTGCAAGATAATAAGTAGGGGAGAGCGGGGCTAAAAGTTCCGCGGGTAAGTTGTTCCCTTTGAAATAGCTCAGCGAAGAAAAAATATAAATGAATTTTGTAAATACGTCGTGAAATAGAATGTTATAGCGCACAAATGGCAGCCATTTTAGCCAGCCCAGTGGCGTCCAGTGTATCAAAAGCCGAGAACGTGCATTACTGATTTACGAAAGTAAATATTTTTGTCTTTGGTGTTTTTGGTCTATCGCCCGAAATTTATTAGTTAGTGTTTAGCTTTTTGTTTTTTTTACATGAAGATAGATTGTGCACCCTTATATCCTACGCTGAAACTATTTATGTTTCGTTATCCAACCTATAATTTGATGTTTTAAAGACATGTGCTTGTGGGGCTAGTTGTTCCCTTTTTTTGGGGGCAAGTTGTTCCGCGGAACAACTTGCCCCCAAAAAATTAGCAACTAGCCAAAAGGAACGTCTTGCCTTATAGATCTGTACCAGTGATGCAGTAACTTAATACACATATAAATAAATATTTTATGTTACTGTGAAGACCGAAAGTGAAATTTCACCAAACATAAATCCAGAAATATTCAGTCGATAGATATATATTAGATAAGAAATTTTCAAAGAGCGAACTATGTAAGATATCGAAATATATTTCATACTTTAATATAAAAGTCATATTTTCGGAGGATCGTATTAGAAATTCTAGATAACTCCGTCATAACTGAAGACTGAACCAATTATTTTAGTCTTATTAGCTGTTGAAGCTGTTATTATATGTAATTTTAATATGTCACACTGTATTTACTGTATTTTATCATATTAATGTGTTATAAATAACCAATACTAGATGCGGTGCCCGGCTTTGCACGGTCTATCTTGAGAATAAAATTTTTGTCAAGCGACGCGTGTCTATAAGTCCCGATTACATTGTTAAAGTCGATATTTTGCTGGCATCCAGTGCAAAAAAGAAATCAACAGACAAAAAAAGTTTTAAATCCCATCGTAACAGGAAACACAAGAATTTTATTTGTTTATGCTCAAGAAAAAAAATGGCAACCGATTTTTAATCAGCTTTTTTTTTTTTTTTTTTTTGTTTGCCATTCACTTTTTTCGTGAAATTCAAGAAATCATTTTCCTCGGGAAATTCCTCGCCAACTTGGCGATCTTTCACCAAGTTGGGGTCAAACACTTGGCGACCAAAAGCTTGGCGATATATCGTCAAGTGATTGCGCCAATTTATATCACTAATGTCTGCATTAAAATTAAACACCACATTAGGGGGGGCTTACCCCAAAGAAGGGGTCAGCACAGGGACGTTATTTCAAGTTTTTCCAGGGGTGGGCAAAGGGTGCAAACACAATGCAATTTCATCGCAAAACAGCAAAAATCACGCCCCTTTATATGTAAATATATTGACTTCTCAAAGACAGGGGTTGGGCAATTGACCTCCCTGCCCCCCAAAATGATGGGCCTGGGTAAGCCCCCCCCCCCTTGGGAACATTCGAATGCAACCACAAGGGGAGGTGTACAACTAGACCTCCCTCAAAGCCGACAAATCAAACTAGAATCTTCTACGGTATACGGTTTTTAAGCTACGCGACATACCAACACACGCACATACATATGTACATACAGAAGTCACGAGAAAAATCGTCGTCATTAACTCGGAGGTGTAATGATTAACTCGGCGATGTCAATATATTTAGTATCTGCCAGTTATGTATCTAATAGATAGATCTGGTAGTTTCGATTTATACAACCAGATCGCAAGGAATTTTTTGGCTGGTTATTTGTTAGTACATACATATGCACGTGCTGACCGGTCGAAAAACTACTCAACATTCATTCGGGGTGAGCAAAATCCAAACTTAGACCGAAAGTTGAGTGAATTTTTTTTCGCAATCACAATACTTCCATTACTACGTAAAAGGAAGTAAAAAAATCGTAGTAAGTATGAGAAAACAACTGATTATTTAAACGATATTGTTGTAGCCCTTTAATAAAGTCATACTAATATCAACCATTGTTTTTTTTAATTACAAATTATGTTTTTAATGAGTTATTCGTAACGTGGTTAAATTCGAAATCAGTATCGTTATTCATCGTCTTGTTAATATCGGAACAATTTGCCCCACCCACGGAACAATTTGCCCCAAGACGGGGTTCGTTGTTCCTTTTCGGCTTTACTTACTATAAAATTAATTATTAAAAAACCGGACAAAATACAACTCAAAAAACAGTCTGTATATCAAAGGGACATATAATACTAAGTTTTAACCTCGGAATATTAATTCTAGAACAAAGTTTTCAAAACGAATTCTGAGCTTGATCAAAAAACGGAACTTTTAGCCCCGCTCTCCCCTATATGACTTGCAATGCCTATTAATGCAGTTACATTCATTTTTATTTTAACTTCTTTGAACTTTGAAGACTTGTGAAGTTGTGATGGTGGACATATTTAGTGACAATTCAGGACTTTAAATTATCCTTCTCTAATACGGTTAATCTTTTCAAGCATTAAAAATAACCCATATTAACATTATTACATTTGTGAGTTCTATTGTATTCTAAGAAAAGGTATTATTATTGTGCAACTGAACATTACAATATTAAGTTTTATTTTACAGGGGATTGTGGAATCATTTTTACAATGATGGCCATGGTACAAACAACCTCGTGGAAGCTTGGCATTCGAGAATCAATCGACAAGCCACCACGGACCACTTGAATGTGTATGCACTTATTAAGCTTCTTCAAAGGGAGGAAGCAATTGTGAGTGCAGAGATGAATATGCTTTGTGCTGGCACCCTCAAGCCAACTCCCAAGCGGCGAAAATACCAAAAAATGGATGACGCCATAAGGTATTACAAGAGTGAATTGTCGAACAGAAGAATAACTCTTGAAGATTATTTAACATATGTTTGTTATTATTCACTGGTTATTATTCATTGTTATTATTCATACTGGAGGCGGTACCGGCTATTTTCTAAGGTTGCAGAAGCCGGTCATTTTTATTAGGGATTTATCCACCTATCTTACAAATAGTTTTCACTGCTTGATTTGATTTGAACTTGAGTCTTGACTCCTATATTATAAGAGACGACTGCAGCATATCAAACCACTCTTTCTCAAAAGTTTGGCAGTGTACCGTAACTTTGCTCTGCTAACCCTAATGAAACTTGGACCCGGAATGGCTAAAATCAATCTTGATGAGCCGGCTCTCCTATATAGGGGCCTTAGATTAACCGGTAGATCTATCAGATCGCTCCCGGTTAGTTGCCGGTAGCTCCGTACGAACGCAAGGCGCATGAAAGCATACATAAATATTTTCGTAATTTCATGTTTAGTCATTTGCAATTATACAAAGCAAAAAACAATTAGTCTGAACGCAGTTTTCACTGAGCTACACTGGCAATTTATATAAACTACAGTCCCTGGTTAATTCGAAACTGCAACGAACTATTATTAGGGGGTGCTCTACATGAGGGACAACCGATAGTAAACAAATCTACCGCGCAACGTGTATTGCTTCTAAGCTTGATGAATGACCGTAATTTACTGTGCGTCTGAGATTTTTCTGTTCTTTATTCTTTTGAATTTTTTAACGTAGGTAACTTTACTAGGTACTTTACTCTACCTTACATTTTGACTAAAAAGGCACCCCCCGTGGAATGCAATATTTGTCCCTCATGTTATAGATGACCTCTAGTTAGCATATACGAGCTCTGGAGCTGTTAATGGCAATAGATAAGACATCTACAAGAGATAACCGATCCCTTTACCTAAGTTATTGCCTTTTACGTTCAAGACTATACGTTTGCTTTCGATAATTTCTTAAGCCACCGTGGCGCGTTCAAGCTCCAAATCTGCAAATTAGGGCGCTTTCACTAAACTGAAAAGGTGATAAATTGAAAATTCGGCTGTCTTTTATACCAAAAACCCAAACAGGGCTCGATTACTAAATAGGCCAAATCAAATATACAGACTTTTTGAGTCTCCCCCCCCCCCCAAAAAATGAATAAAAGTCACCAAATCTTCGTAAATTACAAGGTTTAACAACAGAGGTTTTCGGTATCAAAATCAGATCCTGTCGACAAATGAAATACAGTAAACTCTCGGATTATTATAAAATCGTTTATTTAACAAAATTCAGGGTGTTTCTGCAAAAAATGAAACAGAAGTGTGCGGTGTACTTTTTCGAATAAATTGTATTACCTGGGTGTTCTTTATAGATTGCACGTGCTTCAGAAATTAAAATACAAATAATAAGTAATACTGTTCCTATCTTCACTGTTTGTAACTGGGGTCTCATAGGCCTAGAGGTAGAGTATACTCCTCGAAAGTAAGAGGTCGCGGGTTCAATTCCCGCCGGTGCCCTAGATGTATAGTTTCCTCTTTCTGTGCTGTAAATCCTTCTGTGCTGTGTCTTATCTATATACACTGCTCGACATTGAAAATGCAACACCAAGAAGGAGTGGTCAGAAATTGATGCAAATTTTACCGTAGACGCACGTCACTGAGTTATGCAAATGATATGAAATGCGCAGCTCTCCGACGCACGTGAAGTAAGATATAAGAGAATGAAGTTAAAAAGTGGGCTATGTTCATGTTGGTTTTTCTGCCAGACTAATTATCGGAGAAATTTGGTTTTTGTCTCGAAGGATACGTGTGATAGGAGGAAATGCCACGCCGTCCTCAACGAAGACACTTCCAGCATATAGACGACTTTACAAGGGGTATGGTGATCGGACTGAGAAGGGGAGGTTGGTCCATACGTCAAATTGCAGCTGATACCCACATGGATGCAAGCACTGTGCATCGGCTGTGTCGGAGATGGTTGGAAAGAGGAAATGTAGCCACATTGAGGGGTGCAGGTGCAGCCAGAGGGACGTCAGACCGCTTGGATCGACGGATTCACCGACAAGCTGTGGCGGACCCGCAAGTCACTTGCACGTCCATTCTGCAGCACGTGCAAGGTACCCTGGATGTTCCTGTGTCGACCAGAACCATTTCCCGTCGACTGGTTGCACGTGGCCTGCAATCGCTAAGAAGACTGCCATTGACCTCACAGCACAGACTCCAACGTTTGGAATGGTGCAGGACCAGAGCGACGTGGATGGCAGAATGGCACACCGTAGTGTTCTCAGATGAATCCCGCTTCTGTTTTTCCAGCGATAGTCATCGCATACGTGCGTGGCGTCGACGTGGAGACAGATCGAATCTGGCAGTAACTGTGGAACGCCCCACAGCGCGACAACGTGGCATAATGGTTTGGGGCGCTATTGCATACAATTCCGTATTACCTCTAGTTCGTATTCGGGGCACTATGACGGCCCAACGATATGTAGATAATGTACTGCGGCCGGTGGCAATCCCCCACCTTCAGGGTCTGCCAAATGCAATTTTTCAACAGGATAACGCCCGGCCTCACAGTGCTCGAATCAGCCAACATGCTCTACGAGGTGTACAGATGCTTTCCTGGCCACCATACTCTTCTGACTTGTCACCAATCGAACATGTGTGGGACGTGATTGGACGCCGTTTGCAGAACCTGCCACTGCCTCGTTCAGAGGACGAACTGTGGCAAATAGTTGAAAGGGAATGGAGTGCCATCCCTCAGGACACCATCCGCAGGCTTATTGACTCCATGCCTAGACGTGTTTCTTCATGCATCGCTGTCCGCGGTGGTCCTACTTCTTACTGAGCCGACGCCGTCCTCGCTCTAAATTTTGCTTATTTATTTTGAAATAAATATCACTTATTGTTCCATGCTGTCTCTGTCTTCTTACCAAATTTCATTAATTTCTGACCACTCCTTCTTGGTGTTGCATTTTCAATGCGAGCAGTGTATATATTTATAAATGGATGTATGTATATATGTTTGTTTGTTCCTTATACAAATCCACAGTTTTCGTCGGATCTTCATTAAACTTGGCACAGAGGTTCATTGATGCACTAAAATTCATAGGCAGAATCAAAGCACATAGTACGCAGTCCTCATGTATGTCGAATCTGATAGATTTTGTGTTAAAAAATAAAATAAAATTGAAATAAATTTTTATATTAATAGTTATTTTCCGTCTGGACACCCCAAGGAAGAAATTAGAGTGACATTATTTTCAGTACTCTTCCTTGAAAGTAAAAAATAGTTTCCATTCTCAACTCTAAAGCTCCAGTACGCTACTTTGCGGTGATTAACAGCACTACGATATGAGGGCCGAGCGTTTAAAAACATAATATAATTAAATGTTGAAATTTTACAGAATTTGTTTTCTGAACAAAGAAAGAAATTTTCTACTCATGTAGCTATTTGCCAGCTGTAACACCACAAAGCTATATTTATATTCTGTTACTATTTCTTACAAAATTTTAGCTTAGAAAGAAATGTTCTAAAATTATGTCACTTTATGAAGAGTTCTTTTGCTAGGCTGAACATAAAAAAATATTTATACAGGGTGTCCACTCCTATCGTGGACCTTTAGCTAATTTCTTAACCGTTAGAAATAAGCATATAGTTCATTTAGGAAAAAATCTCTAAATTACGAAAGGAATTTTGGGTCTATTCAATGTTTTTCAAAAAATCAAATTTTGAAAGAGTTACGAAATTTAAATTTTTATACAGCCCCCCAGTCCTATCAATCATATTTAGTAAAACATTCTTGACACTGTAACGTTTAAAACTAAAAAAAATCACTGTTCTACGACAAAAATTGACCGAGTTATGACGTTTTGAAAAATCAAGATTTTGAAGGATTTCGCATCCGATTCCTTAAGCGATCTCTCGATGACGTCATGAAATAATGCAAAATCTTGATTTTTCAAAACGTCATAACTCGGTCAATGTTTGTGGTAGAGCAGTGATTTTTTTTTAGTTTTAAACGTTACAGTGTCAAGAATGTTTTACTAAATATGATTGATAGGACTGGGGGGCTGTATAAAAATTTAAATTTCGTAACTCTTTCAAAATTTGATTTTTTGAAAAACATTGAATAGACCCAAAATTCCTTTCGTAATTTAGAGATTTTTTCCCAAATGAACTATATGCTTATCTCTAACGGTTAAGAAATTAGCTATTGGTCCACGATAGGAGTGGACACCCTGTATTTGTTTCTGTGTAAAAAATAATTGTTAGTAAAGTGAATAGAATTTGAAATAAAAAAGCTCAGTTTAAAAAAGCTTTCTTCTGGAGCCTCCACTAGCTTTGTTCCACTTGTTCAGCCATTTTCTTGATTTTTTAAAATTCTATTTTCCAAAAAAAAAAAAAGCAGTTAGGGAGACTGGGGCAGAATAGGGTACTTAAGCTTTCCAGCAAGATTTAAGGTCTAAGATGTGAAAAAAAAAAAACCTGTAGAACAGTTTTCATGTTTTTTTTTTTTTTTTTTTGCAGTATGGTAGGTTTTTAGGGGTTTTTTTTGGAGGGGGGGGGGTATTTAAACTGTTTCAAAGTTTATATATCAGTACTGAATGTTGAAAAAACAGTTTTGGCTAATAATTTTATCAATTCTGAGTAATATGAGACTCTGATAGAAATGGGAAGGCTGCTTTCCTTTGGGTTTTTAATGTTAATACTAGTTTGGTACAAAAGATTAAAAAAAAAAACTCTTTAATTTGAAAAAATAAAATAGTGTTTATTCTCCAGATATTCGGTTATATACTGCTTATGAATTGTAGGGATGGCTAAAAAGTAAAATACTGATTTTGAGTAATTGAAAATTTAAAAATTGTTTTTATTTATTTTGGAGCGATTATACCATCAAACAATATTGAAATAGTTTTATGGAAGTTGTTGTTAATTATTTCACATGCTGCGATGTTCTTTATTGTTTTTATTTATTTTGGAGCGATTATACCATCAAACAATATTGAAATAATTTTATGGAAGTTGTTAATTATTTCACATGCTGCGATGTTCTTTATTGTTTTTATTTATTTTGGAGCGATTATACCATCAAACAATATTGAAATAATTTTATGGAAGTTGTTGTTAATTATTTCACATGCTGCGATGTTCTGAGTTACGAAAATTTAAGAGCGATCAAAATGGTCTAAATCTTCGCGTTTGGTTTGATAGATTGGCCTTAAATCCTCTTTTTGTCCTTAATCCTCCTTAAATCCTCTTTTCGATGATGTCCCCTCCAAAACCACAAGCTGAATCCGCCCTCTGTTGTTTTTACATTTTTTAATTTTTATTAGATGAAAGCGTCAGGGACGCAAATGATTTGTCAGCATTATAGTAAGTAATTTAATTTGGCGTAAAATACTATTTTTTATCGCGTTTTCTGCGGAGTAACAAAAAAAAAGAGAGAGAAAAAGGAAAACAATTATTCTGCAATCCTTACACATGTTTCCATCTTCAGTAAGAAGAAAATCACTAATTTTAACTCCAAATTTAAATCTTTCAAACAGCGATTGTCATTAAACGCAATACGAAAGATGAAATTTTCGACATTTATTAATCATAAAAGTCCACCAAAAGCTATCAGTTAATGTCGCAAATGATGTATGTCCTCAGATCCTCAGCTCTCATCTTTTTTACGCCTTAGCGGCGAATTTAATGTAATGTAGTTACAACTTTAACTGCGTTTCACTGCTTTTCAGCGGGTTTCTACAATATCGACTTCATCGCCCGTTTGGCGTTCGACAATAGTTTTTGATTCCCATCGTGACCATTAATGGTGGACCACTGGTCTTGATTCCCAAGTTTCGACTCCGGAGATTAAGCTGCGGGGTGTCTCTATTGTTGAGTCTCGCACAATGGACCTCGGAGGTGGGGACATTTAATTTGTCAGTTGGGAAGTAGCCGTGGTCGAATACCGGGATTCCGCCGAATTCAATTTCCTACTTCCAAAGGCCACGGGCTGTGGAAAATTTTGAGCATCTAACTGCGCGAGGACGCATCCTATCGCAATTTTACTCGCATCCGTGTATAAATAAAAGTCCTTTTGCATATCGGGCAGATTCAAAAAGGGGCCGCTCATTAGAGCCCGTTTTAAATTCTCAAATTCCTCCTCTGCCTGATTATTCCATTTAAATCCTGTTTTTTCTTTTGTTAAATTCGTTAGATTAAAAGACCGCCCATTTATATTCGGGATAAATTTTCTGTAATAGTTAATGCAACCTAAAAACGATCTCACCTGCTTCCTATTCTTTGGAACCTGACATTTTTTTATAATGTCTATATTTTTCTCATCGGGGAATACCCTACCCTTACTAATTATAAACCCTAGATATTTAATAGTTTCTGTTATGAAAATACATTTATTAGGCTTTAACTTTAACCCATACCTTTTTAGTCTGTCAAACACCGCTTAGAGTTTAGGAAAATGGCTCTCAATTGAGTTACTACCAATTATAATGTCATCAATGTAAACCCCAATGTTCATTGGGTCTAACCCGGAAAGTACTACACTTATAAGTCTTTGGAAACTATTTGCGCTGGTTTTTAACCCGAATGGGGTGTCGAGGCAACTCTCAATTCAATAAACACAAGTTCTAAAAATGGACTGTAATTTAAACTCTTTATTTGTTTCTCATTATTTTTGCACAACGAGCACGGCAACGCATCCGTCCCGTAGCTCGCTCAGTTGCACACTACTCGTTTCTCGACCTAATCATACCTTTCTTTTCTGCGCGGCGCGGAGTCCGCGCACAGGCGCGAACATACCGCCCGGCATTGCAATGTTTTTAAACATTCAATCAAAATTGGCCAAATAAACCAACAGTTACTCATGAATAACACTTCACAAATTAGATAAAATTTCATATCAGTTCACACAATAAAATAAAAATTTAACCAGTAAATAATATTAAACACAATGTTATACATGAAAATAAAATAAAAATATTCAAACTAAATAACACAGATGCAAACAATGTTAGTTATGACATCGGTAATATGCATATTTTAGAAATAGACCTTTTAAAGGTTCCAAATTGAGTTTTAATATCTACAACACGAATTTTTCTATCATCTCCATAATACACATTTAAAATTCTGCCTAAGTTCCACTTACAAGTAGGCACATTATCTTCAATAATTATAACTAAATCACCAATTTTTACATTTTCTTTTGCGAATCGCCACTTGCCCCGTTGCTGTAGATCACTTAAATAATTTTTGTGCCAGTTTTGATAGATTTGTTGAACAACTTTGGTTATTCTTTCCCATTTTGTTAATCGATTTTCACTAAGGTTAGTTAGATCTGGCTCAATGATTGAATTCATCGATCTACCTAGCAGAAAATGTGCAGGAGTTAAAGCTGCAAAATCATCTTCATCTGTTGACAACGGATTTAGCGGTCTTGAATTTAAGATGCTTTCAATTTGCGTAATTATAGTATGTAACTCTTCATACGTTAGTTTCGCATTGCCAACAACTCCTTTGAGATGATATTTTGCCGATTTTATCGCGGCTTCCCAGAGACCACCAAAATTTGGCGCTCTGGGTGGAATAAATTTCCATTCTATACCTTCGGAAGATAAGTAATTAGCTAAATTCTCGTCTGGATTTTTAACTAATTGAATAAAATTCTTTAACATCTTATTTGCACCTACAAAATTTTTAGCGTTGTCGGAATATAGTTTGGCACATTTCCCTCGACGCGCTACAAATCTCTTTAACGTGGCAAGAAACGATTCGGAAGTTAGATCCGACACGATTTCCAAGTGTGTCAATTTTTTGTGTCAATTCTTTGACACAAAACAAACAAATAGACAAATATACACCTTATGAAATATTCCTTTCCTTTGTTGCTTATACTTTATATAGAAAGGACCACACAAGTCTACCCCGGTACAATTAAACGGGAAATCGGGTGTCACTCTTTCTTTAGGTAAGTCACCCATCAATTGAATGGAGGCTACAGGTCTAGCTTTAAAACAGATAATGCAGTTATGTGCGACCTTCCGACATGCAGAACGACCATTTAACGGCCAAAAATTTTCTCTAACACAATTAAGTAAGCCTGAAGGACCAATATGAAAATACTTTAAATGATAGGTTAAAAGAATTACAAAGGTAAGTCGGTCGCTCTTCGGTAAAATGGTAGGATGCCTTTTTTCAAAGGCAAAATTAGTATTACCTAATCTGCCTCCAACTCTCATCACTCCACTGGCGTCCAAGAACCGATTTAAACTTCGCAACTTACTATTTGGCGAAACCTGTTTACCACGTTCCAAAGCTCGCATCTCGGCTGGAAACGACTGCAGCTGCCAATTTTTTACCAGCACCGATTCAGCCTTAGTGAGTTCTTCCTTGCTTACTGGTCCAGACAATTTGTCTGCTGGATGTCTTGAATTTTGCACAAATCTGAAAATATAAGCTAAAATACGAAGCACAGTAAAATAATTATTACTTAGATTAAGTAACTCATCAAAAAAATCAGTAACATTAATATTCAAAATTTGAATTTGAGTGTCACTGTCCAGAGTTGTGGAGTTTTTCAGTTCTGTATCAAACTCCTTTAATTTATCTGGAACTGAAATGTCTCTATTTGGATAGTCCAAATTGTTGTAAGAGAGGAAGTGTGGCCCTCGCCACCAAAGTTCAGCCTCTAACAACTTTCTCGGATCAACACCTCGGGATATAAGATCGGCTGGATTCAGTTCTGATTGAACGTGTCGCCACTGAGACACGGAAGTCAGTTCTTGAATAACCGAAATTCTGTTTCTCACAAAAGTTTTTAGCGTTATCGGCTCCTTTTGAATCCACGCCAAGACAATCATGGAATCACTCCAAAGATACACATTAGTTACCGGCAGTTTTAATGCTGTCAGCACCTTCTTCATTAATTTGGACAGCAACACTGCAGCCAGTAACTCAAGTCTTGGGATGGTTAAACTCTTCAGAGGGGCAACTCTGGATTTGCTGGCTACTAATTTCACAGTTGTTTCACCAGAGGAATCACAAGATTTGCAATACACCACAGCTCCATAGCAGCGTTCCGAAGCGTCCGCGAATCCGTGGAATTCTATAGCGACAGCTTTGTCGATAACGATACATCTGTCAATTTTTATGCCATTTATACTAGTCAGCGCAACAAGGAATTGGTGCCACTCTTGGGATTCTGCCAAGGGCAGAGCGTCGCACCAGACCAGTTTCAATTGCCATAATTGCTGCATCAATATTTTTGCTTTAGCCACAACACAGCCGATTAACCCCATAGGGTCAAATATTCGTGCAATTGTGGACAACACTGTTCTTTTGGTGTATGTAATATCTAAATTTACTGTAATTCGAAATGAAAAACAGTCTTGCAGTGGTTGCCATATCACGCCTAACGTTTTTGTTTCACCTAGACTAGAAAAGTCATAGTCTTCTGAATTTGGTGAAAGCTCTGGATGGTTTCCAAACCACTTGTGCAGCCTCATTCCAGCCTTCTCCAAAATTGAAATTAATTGGTGCTGTAATTCTTTTGCTTCTAACAATGTAGCTCCGCCACACAGCGCATCGTCCATGTAGAAAGAGCCGCGTAAAACGGGTGCTGCTAAAGGAAAATTTTCTCCCTCATCTACAGATAATTGCTGTAAGGTTTTCATAGCGAGGAAAGGCGCAGACACTGTGCCGTAGGTAACTGTCTTAAGCTCCAGGGTTTTTATTGGTCCATTTGCATAATCCCTCCACAAAATTCTTTGCAGACTATGTTGATTTTCGTTAATTAATATTTGGCGATACATCATAGCTACGTCTGCTGTCATCGCATAAATATGCTTTCTAAACTTAAGCATAATTGTAAACAAGTCATCTTGTATCACTCCCCCTTATACTGAATGGAGTTGAGGGAAATGCCATTAGAGGTAGGACTGGAACCGTTAAACACTACCCGTAGCTTAGTTGTAGTCTTATCGGGTCGATATACTCCATGGTGAGGCATATAGTAAACATTTTTTGGAATATCATTGTCCGCAATCACTCTCAAGTGACCGAGTTTATCATATTCATTAATAAAGTCTTTATACAATTTGAAATATTCCGTATCTCGGGAAAACCTTTTCCACAACGAATTCAGTTGTCTGAGAGCAACATCCTTTGATTCCCCTAAACACGAAGGGTCACATTTAAAGGGTACTGAAACAACGTATCTACCCTCATTATTCCTGAAATGAGTTTTTGCAAAATGTTCCTCACAGACAGCAGTTTCTTTACTCGCAGGTACCTCTACTTCTAAATTTTCTACCTCCCAGAATCTCTGTAACGTTTTATTTAAATCGTCCTCTACAGCTAACGCACAATGCACTTTTGCTTCACTTATATTATTTATAGTGCCGGTCGCAATGTAACCGAGCACCGAATTTTGTAACATTAATTGAGACCCTGGTATATATATTTTTTCCGATTTTAATAACTCATAGAAAATTTCTCCACCAAGCAAAGCATCCACCCTCCCCGGAATAAAGAAAGTTTCGTCCGCTAACTGAATCATATTTGGAAGTTCAACACCAACATTTAGAATCGTTGATGGTGTGAATTCTATTATTCTTTTCACAACAAGCATCGTTAATTCTTTCTCAAAACTCCCATCTTTATTTGTTATAGAAGTCTTAACACAACGCGTAATATTTAACTTAGAATCATCCAAGCCGGAAATTACTGCGTTAAATCTCGCAGTATTTAAGTCTAATCTATCGCAACAATCCTTTTCAATCAAACAAGTCTGTGATCCTGCATCGAGAATGCATCTAATTTCTACATATCTATCATATTTATTTTTAATGAAACACTTCGCAGTGGATAAAAGAACGTGTTTTTTATTTTTGTTACTGTTTCCCACACTAGTGGCGACGAAAGACTGGGGACTTATTTCATTTTCCCTCTGAACGCAACCTGCAAAAGACTGTGTCTGTTGACCTTGATTAGTTTCGTTCGAATTCGCCGACTCCGTTATTGCCATCCCCCCTCCTCTACTAGAAAACACCCTTGCATTTATATTCAATCCCGACCCATTGCTGTTACTTTCCGTCTGGGAAGATGAATAATTTGTTGTTGGAAAATGGATTAATTTATTGTGAGCCTTGCCACAAAAGCACAGTTTATATTTACATTTGCTGACACGGCAATTAGGAGCCAAGCATTTGAAGCAAAATTTATTTTGTTTCACTACATCTACCCGCTCATTGACAGAAAGATTTTTGAATTTAGGGCATAAATATAACGGGTGATCTGCATTTGTTTGACAAAGAACACACTTAGCGTTTTTTATCCCAGACAGAAACACATTTTTTTCGTAGGACGAATGGCGCCCTTTTCGTGGGGAATATACTTCCGCTTTTGTTTTTCCTCTCGAAGAAATATATAAATCTAATTCTCTCCCAAGATCTAGCGGCTTTAAAAATGACTCACCTTGTTTTACTGCAATATGAGTCATTAATTCGCGGTCAAGTGAATTGAATATTCTATCTGAAATAACTAACTCACAGAGTGATTGAAAATCACTTACTCCCCGAATTTGTAAATAATATTCATACATGGCACTTAACTTAGAAGCATACTGTACAAAGGTTTCTGAATGCAATTTTTGTAATTTATTAAAATTTAAATAACAATCACGTGGTGTTGGCTGATATTGTTTCAAAATTAACTCTTTAAGTTTTTCGTAATCACATAGTTCTTCCTGTTTCACATATGCGATTAAATTACTCACTTTTTCACCCAACAATGTTAAAAGAATTTCCGATTTAAATTTTTCAGGCACGCACTTTGTTTTAAATGCCTTTTCAAGGGATTGAAAAAAAAGATTAAATGACTCTGATCTCGTTGGTACAGCTATTGTTAGAGTCCGTACGCTTTTTATTAAATTTTCTAAGCTCTCTGTACCCTCTGATTCTGCATTAATTATCGCTTTGGGATTCTCCTGCCTAATCTCTTTCTGAACTTTGGCGAGCTCGAGTTGTTTTTCCAATTGCAATAATTTAATTTGCTCAAGTTTTAACTCTTCGTTCAGAGTCTGGTTTTTTCTGTCTTCAATTACCTCATTTATTACACCTTTCACTGCATCTAAGTCATTTTTGTAAATATCACTATTCTCAATTAAACTCATTATTTCTGGTTTCTTTGCCCTTTCAGGCACATCTAACCCTAACTCTTCAGCGACGAATTTTAACTCGTTTCGAAACTGACTTTTTAAGTTTCGAAACTGACATTTTTTATCAATAAAAAAAAGGGAAATTGCTCTCACCTCTGAATCCGAAGTACTTCACAACGGTCAATTCGTAATTTCCACACCAGTTTTAGCACATATAGTTCGCAGAACACGAGTAATCCAAGTTTTTCACATTCACACAACACCATAGGTCGATGGTTAATCTCCGGCTCGACGGACCACTAAATGTCGAGGCAACTCTCAATTCAATAAACACAAGTTCTAAAAATGGACTGTAATTTAAACTCTTTATTTGTTTCTCATTATTTTTGCACAACGAGCACGGCAACGCATCCGTCCCGTAGCTCGCTCAGTTGCACACTACTCGTTTCTCGACCTAATCACACCTTTCTTTTCTGCGCGGCGCGGAGTCCGCGCACAGGCGCGAACAGGGGGTACGTGTGAACTGGTACAGCCCCTTTTGCGTTGTGATAGCTAATTTTACTCTATCCTCGGGAGCTACAACCTGTTGAAAAAAACCACTCGTTAAATCCAAGGTTGAAAAATATCTTCCATATTCTAACTTATCGATTGCCTCGCTAATACTGGGTGTTGGGTAGGAATCGGGCACAACCTTTAAGTTAAGACCCCTAAAATCCACTACCAATCTATATTCCCCGGAGGTTTTTCTTACTAATAAAACAGGTGCTGAATAAGGGGATTCGGATGGTTCTAAAATTCCGACCTCTAATAAAATATTCAATTGTCTGTCCATCTCATTCCTTAAGTTATACGGGACTCTATATGGTTTCTTTTTGACAGGACTTTGATCTGAAAGGTGTATTTTGTGTAGTATTGCGTCGCATCCTTTTAAATCTCGCACAGAACCCGCAAAGACGTCTTTATTTTTATTTAATAAAGCAATTAATTTTTCTCTTGTACCGGCTTCCAAATGGTCTAACTTAAATGTACTGCTCCATTCCAAATCCGCCTCATCGCATTCCCCAAACCGGTCTTCGTTTTCAACAAAATGCAAGTCATCCACTACCTGTTCTGACGTACAAATTTCTTCACATTTAACCAATTTTGTTTGTTTATTGATGTGAATAAACCTATCTGTTGGGTTCATTATAAGGATTGGGATTCCCTCGTCGTTTTGCTTATTCACCGAGCGGGCAATAAAAAAATCTCTCCCATGTTGGTCATATGGTTCTATCAATACGAGCTCCGAATTCGACTCGCTTCCCAATTTTATTCTAGCAACCGACTGAGACAAAGGGGGCAATACTATTTTTTTACACAAACGACCTATTTGGCGATCGCTTCGCATGTTGATATTACACATAGCCTCCCCCTGCCCAGAATTCTCCCATGACTCTATTTTATTGTTCAACTTTATTGTTTTGTTTTCATAGTTGATAACACATTTATTCTTAGCCAAAAACGAATGACCCAAAATAACTTTAAATTTTTTTGAAATACATTTTGGGATAATATAAAATTCTGCGCTTACCATCTTATTACCCATAGTTACATCCAGGTTGATCTTCTTATGAATTTTAAGAGTTTTTTCTGCCACAGTATTTATCCATAAGGAACACGGCTGACATTCCGCCTCCCTTGGCACACAATCCTCCTCAATTAAATTCAACGTAGCCCCTGAATCACATAATGCCCTTACCTTACTCTGTACTATATTTTAATTGTAATAATGGGAAGTTTTTTGTTTTGTTTTTTTTCTTTCTGCACTTTTGGGTTTCCTGTCTGTGTTTGTGCGGACCAGACTCCCTGCTCTAGTTTACCGGCTCTTGATTTCGTTTGTTCTCGTATCCTGTCCGCCTCCTACAGTACCGAGCGATATGTCCGACCCGTCCACATTGGAAACAAGTTATTCCTTTCCGGATTCCCCCACTTCTATGTCCCTCCAACCGCTGGACTCTTTCCGACAGCAAATCTATTTTCTTTATCAATGTATCAAAAACGTCCCTTACGTCGGTGTCTTCCCCATTTCTCCGACTGACCCCAAACACTGACTCTTCGTTTACCTCAATATGTTTGGCTTGAGTCAAAAACGGATTATCCGCCGACCTGGTTGCCTGCCATGCCACCTCCTCACGTATAGCATACGTTTTCAAATCATCTAAATTTTGAGGATTTTTTGCAATTACTCCTCTCAAAATTTCAGGCCGCAAATTTGTTAGTAGCATGTTCATCAACATATGCTTGCGTTGCTTTTCTGCTGTTTCGGTAGAATCGTTCCCAAATTTTAACAGTTTGCTTTTAGAGTTGGCCTTTGCTATGAATTTTTCTACTGACATGTTTGGGGGCTGCCGGAAAGCCATAAAATCGAAAAGTACCACATTAGGTGGTGGATTACAATCAAATTCCCTGAACAAAACCCCTTTCAATGTTTCAAAATCAACAATTTCATCACGAAATTCATGAAAACATTCCCTCGCATTTCCGAACAACCTGTCACTAGCCACAAAATATTTCTCACAATCAGACCATTTCCATTGTGTGGCCGAATCCTCTATCCTTTCAAAGAACTCTGCTAAAGATATTTCTCCGTTAACCCCTTTAAAGACTGGTATCATAGACAAATTCATTACCGATGAACTTTGAGGTATAAAAACTTCTGATGCAGGGTCCTTGGCCATTTCGCTCCCACATAAAAAGCCAAAATGCTAAAATTATATATTCTAAAATGTATAGCAATTAATGAAATTTTATATATATACCACCCCTATAAAGCTGTAAGAAAAGAAAGGTCACGGCACCAATTTGTACTGACCAAAAGAGGCACATAAAGGGTTATTCCCCAAAGAAACCAGGCTCAAAAAATCACTACCAAAATTTCTTTATAAAAAAGAACCAGCTTTATTCAGGAATAGGTGGTGTGGCCAATGGAAAGTGGTACGTCTAAGCTTAAACAACAAGATCAATTTTACTTTCAGTCAGTTTCTTGTTTTACATCATAATCATACGATACAAATTCATTAATACAGATGGAAGGAATTTATGATAAGAACGTCTTTCTAGATCTTGAACCATAAAAATACATATAAAACCCGCACTTTCATTTTTCACCATTTACTAAAACCATTAAGTAAACCATTCAAGTAAAATACACATATAAAACCTCTTAAAAACATTGGCAAAATACAAATTAAAAAGGAACTTGTATAATTTAAAAGTCACCTAGGCTCTTCTTACGATACTGCATTTCCCGGCCAACAGTCCGCTTGGAGAAAATCTCTCGGGGATAGAATTAAATTGCCTAAAGGCTGATATGATATTCGAAGTCACCAATCCACGTAGACAACACACTATTTTGCTCATCAAGATCCGACGTCACTGGCAAGCGCAGATGGAACCAACGACTCTGCTCGGGCCCGAGATCATTCCTAAGGATTATTCGGTGAATAGCTGTACTTTCAGAGTCGCTCGCAGATACCTGTGCTGCAGTTTATCTGGAAATTTTCATCTCAGATTTATTTGGGACTTCGCTGCTCGGCTTGGGTGCAACTGCCGCCCGGCCCAATCTCGAATGTTTCTTTTACACCTCCAGCTCTTGACGCTTTTGCCTGGTACTTCTGCGTAGTATGAAAGTTTTTATCCAAGGCTGTTGCCAAATTCTCCAGTGCAGTACATTTTTGCTGAATTAGATTAAGCAACTTGTACTCCCATGGTTAGTTGTGAAGTCTATACAGGCATGATTTAACTGTAAGGATTACAAATTTCTATGCTGTGGAGAAAATTTTATAGGTGGGCACAAAAGAAATCTAGGCAACGGTGAAGAAGATCAAAGTTTGCATATGCAAGAAGAAGAAAGAATTTTAAATACTGATAAAGGTACCATTATTTTATGCCCCCCAGAGACTATATATGAGCACCAGTGTAGTCATTTGGATTCAGGAGGTCATTTTAGATATGAATTAGCAAAGATTTCGTCAGAAGCATTTTTTGAAGGGTATTTTGCCATACAGTGTATTTAAACAGTATTATCTATCTTTTCAATCTTTCAGATATGGGAACTAACTCCTCGCCCAGTTCTACGAACGCGCTAAGAGGGCATAGGCAGGGCCATAGGGGAAAGTTCCCTATGTGCGCTCAACTGTGGTTTTGTTATTTTGCAAATGCATTTAACCTGTTTTGTCCTTCATTTCAATTCTATTAGGATAAAAACTGTGCAACACTTCGGCAAATGATGAGAAATGGGAGGAATTTCGACTTATTGCAGCTGAAAGATAAGTGTGTCATTTATACTGGAGTTTGTAATGTCCTTGTGCGGAAAAGTCCCCACAAAATACTTATGTAAAAGGAACCAGAGTCCATATATGAGTAGAGCACCAGTGTGGTTATATGAATTCAGGGGGTCATTTTAGATATGAATCAGCAAAGATGTCGTCAGAAGCATTTTTTACGGGTTTTTTTTTTTGCCATGCAGTGTATTTAAAGTTTTATCTATCTTTTCAATTTTTCAGATATAAGAACTAACTCCTCGCCCAGGTCTACGGACACGCTAAGAACAAGCCACATTGTCTGCTTACGTAATTTAGTGGTCTGTTGAGGTGTTTTTCTGTTCCAGTTGACCCTTGTGAGCACACCTGTTGTTGTTAACGTTTTTAACAAGTTTACAGGGTAGTCCTTAAAGCTTAAGGACTACTCATAAGAATGAAAAATTTATTTTTATGTATGGTGATATACATAGCTCTATCAGGATTAAAGCAATACTTGAAGGCTTGCAGAATATATCGTGTAAAATACCTTTTGTTGTCTAAAATCTTGAAATTCATATGTTTATATAGTAGAATCTCTTAATTATATCACTTCATTAAATTCATTGTATTCCTCTTGAGCTCTTTCTGTTAATTTTGATTCTTCTCACTCACGAAGTATTCATTGAAATCAATATTTTAATTGGAAAAAATATAAAACCATGAGTTAATTGCTTAGACAATGACATGAGATTTCAAATTACCATTAGACAATTTTCTTTTGAAGAATCTTTTCTTCAATGTTGTTTCTTATCGAAGGAAATTCTTCCATGATGGTAGTGTAGTTACATCCTAGAAAATTACCGAGCAATTGTTCTTAATTTTGCATATGATTTTGTTTAATAAGCGCTTTTCATGATTTTTAAGTTATGGTGGTTTGATGACAAATTATATTCTCGTTAAAATGCAATTTATTTCAACGGATTACAAATGTGCATAAATGGAGCAAAATTGGATTAACTACTGAACACAGAAATATATATGAATTTTATTTAAGAGAATGTAATTATAAGCAAAATATAGTTTTTCATTTATCCTTATTTTACTCGATCTATTTACGCAAGATTATGTCCCCAGAAAGTCAATTGAAAGGCTAATATTGTCTTGTGTTAAGCTTCTGATCTATTTTTTAATGCATTAATTTAGTATCGAAACTTTGCGATATAAAGTACTAAATGTAGTGAAATTATTTACCTATTATATACACCGTATAAATAGCATAAGTCTGTACACCATGCAAATGATTAACCCATAAAGGGAGAGAAAATCGTTTTAATAGAGAATATTACAGATTTTACACTTAGTGTACAAAAGTAAACACATTCACTCACTACCTTTTATGTTTAAAAAGAAAATTATTACTTACCAGGAAAGTACTCGACTTAAGTAATAATGAAAAAAGTTAAAAATGGTACCATTCGAAAGAGCATACTGAGACATGTCTTTGACCCAAAGATCAAGTGCCCTCGTCCCCTCGTTTTCGAGATAAGGGGTCTTAAAATCGGCCGAAAATGAGCCAAATTTGAAGACTTGGCAAGAAATTGAAGCTAGCTCCAGATTCTCCCTTCCGCTGCTTGCTTGGCATCGCATCGTTTCCATGTTTGGTCATTTGCAAAGAAAGTGAGATGTTTTACGTTAGCCCTTTATTTCTATGAGCTAAAATAAAGAATGCTGGTCAAGACTATGACGTGGAAAGCAGAGAGCTTTATCCAGAGGAGCGAAAACTTTACAAAGAAGTTAGTTTTATCTTTTTACGATTGATAAAAATATATTTTAGAATTTTAGTTATTTGAAGTTTTTTTACTGAACTAAGTTGTATGTATTAATTATTATAAGTTAAAATATATTGCACGTGTTTCTAAATGAATAATTCGGGATAATTAAATAAGTATGAAAAGCAGCTAATATGAGCTCATGTACAAAAAATGAAAGAAATAATCTTTGGGGTAGAAATTGAATTGTCATGGATTATGATATCATCAGTTCTTATTGAAAAAAAAAATCGATACAAGAAGTTTCACTTTCTGCCAACTCTTAACAAAAACTTTTTTTTTTTAATTGAAATTGAGAGAAAATAAATAATTTTTAAAAGAAAACGAATTAGTAAATATCAATAGCTGCAAAATTATATCCTCGTCGGAAATTACGTCAATGGTAGAGGGAAATAATTATTTCCATTCTTAAAATATACTAATAGAGTCGGCATTCATAGTAAAAACCCCTGCCGTTCAAACAAATTGGTCACTGTAGCGAAAAGTCTCTGTAACGTAAATGTAAAACATATTGTATGTTAATTTCGTACTGTTTAAAAACACTAGAATAACTTTTACTAGTTCTGCTATATGTTCAACGGGTAGGAAAAGACTAACAAAATTGTAAATCAATACAAGTTTTAGCTTACTTTTCTGTAAAAGTAGAAAATAGATGAAAAAAAATCATGAAAGAAGGCCTAATGCACAGAAAAAAAAAAAAAAAACGCTCAAAACAACTGAGTCGAAAAAGCACAACTTAATAAAAATAATTAAATACACAGAAAAATTTAAAATAGGAAAGTTGGGTTTTGAGCTGCGAAACTGTGTACCTGTCAGTCTGTCTATTGGTCAGTTTTTCTGCCCCCCCCCCCTCCCCGCAATAACTTTTGAGTGCATAGTCCGATTCGATTTTTTTTTAATCGGAAGATCTCAGTGAGGACAATCCACTCCCATATTCGACTTTTTGATTTGAATAATATTGTAACGAGTCCGTAGCACCTTCAACTTTCTTTAAATGAGCATTCCAATCTTGAGGAAATAACTAGAAATTTATTTACAAATATGTAAACTATTTACAATAGGAGCAGGAAACAATTGCTAAACATCCAGCAATTAGGTAGCAAACAGTACACTGTACTCTCAACAGTAACTCAGCACCACGTATCTAACGTGAACAGTAATTAAGAAATTACAAAAGCAAAACATCGCCCAAGCGAATAAAAACGAGCCTCTCAGAAAATCCAATCTGAGAAAAACTAACTGACTGTGTTCAAGGCCAGCTATTTATACTCTCAAGAAAACCCCTACAACGTTCTAGCAAAATCCGAAGCGTTCCAAATCATTCATAACTTGAACAATCCATTCACGAATCTTCTAGTATAAAAAGAAAAACCACGCGAAAATGTCTTCACGCTTATTAAATGTAGGGCAAGTGTAAAAACTACAAAACATTACAAGGCCGGTATACAAGTGATAAAGGTGATATCTTCAGATACTTTTGCAACATGACGTCAGATAAAACCAAAACTAATGAAAATGATGCAAGGCAGGAAAAACAACAACTATTTAAAAGATTTGTAACAATATTTCATTCAATTTCGAATTTCCGATTTTTCCCCCTGTCCTCACGTATAACTTTTGAAGGAACAAGTTCGATTCAAGCGAACATTTTTTTTTTCGAAATATCTCAGAGAAAACACCTTATTCCTGTTTGATTTTTTTATTTGAACACATTTTCATTAAATTTGGAGCTTTTTTTTTTTTTGAAAGACCATTCTTACATACCCAGTGATGCAATTGACAAAAATGTTTATGAGAACTCACTTTGAGTTACAGGGGACCCACCAAAAGAAAAGTGGTTAGAAAAAATTTATATTTGCAATTTTTACAATTAAAAACCCTAAATATACCCCCCCCCCATACTACAGAATTGTACGAACACTTAAAAAAATAATTAAAAAAAAACAGGAGGTTCAGTTGTCACCTCCTGTTGACAAGGGCCCATTAACAAGGGCAACCCTCTTTAAACAAAGGACCTGCTTTAATCGCAAATAGTACGATAAAATTTAGTTTTGATGTGTTGTTTAAAATTGTTTTTCCTCTTTAAAAAGCTCTCTGCTTTCCATGCCATAGGCTTGATAGTAGCTTTTTGCTTTAACTAGCACAGGTAAAGTAAAAGATTATCGTAAAGCCGTCTTTCAAAAGCTTTGCAGATGACCAAAAATGGGAATCAAGTTTCCCGTTGGATGCAAATAATGTAATCACACCGCAGCTTCCAGTTTCATTAAAACTCGCTAAAATTGGCGATTTTTCAAAAAAAAGAAGCTGACTTTAGGACCTTATATTTCGATAACGGGGGCGCGAGGGCAAAAGCGCGTGCGTCCAGAAACATGTTTTACAATGCTCTTTCGATTGGTACTTATTAAAAAAAAATTCATTATTCCATGATCGCGTACTTTCCTGGTTAGAATATAATAATATTTACACAGCCTGAAAGCTTTTTTTTTTTCATAAATAAAATTAGAGACTAATTAAAAGTTAGTTAAAGTTTAAATTAGTGCGACAAAGTGTTTTTCAAACAGATAAATAGGTTAATAGTTAAAAAAATAAAAATTCAATAAAATTCTTAACACAATCTTAAAAAAACGAAATTAATTCAAGACAGAGTTGGGGGGGGGGGGGGGGGGGAATTTGCACTAAACTGTTCGTAGGTTATCTGTTAAAAAAGAATATATTTTTGGGTGCAGTAGTTACGAACGAAGGTCTGAATATTGATGTAAAAGAAAAAACGGTGAAAAATGGCAATAAATTTGCTTAAAAACTCAAATTTTGCGGAAAAATTAATCTTTCTAAAGCATTTAACAAAACAATAAATAAACTGCCTCTAATGATGGAAAATTTGGCGATGCACTTGCAATTATCTTTGTTCTTTAAAACTCAACTCATAACACGAAGAAAGAATTGCGAAAAAACATCGGTTACTCACGCATCAGGTGCGTAACAAATATCTTCTACTTCGGCCCTGCCGACATGACAAATTTCCCGCAATGTTTTTATTTTCGAATTAAAGATTCGAAAATAAAAACGCCTTGTCATAAAAACGCCTTATCATAGCAATAAAAAGAGTTCTATTGTCACAAATTAAAGTAAAACCTGAAAATTTTGTCATGGATTGTTTGTGCGACGCAGTTTACTGTATGAAAAAAGAAACATGTTTGGTTTTTACTTGAAAGTGCTTGAAAAATTCATTTGTGACTTAAATTAGCACTTTTCCTGACATTCACCCCTACATATTTTTTTCTGTGTTTTTTTTTTCTCTTTTTTATATTTTTTAAAAATATCAAATTTTACCAAGAAAAAAATGCCCAAATGATTGAATGTTTTTTTTTTTCTCTCTTTCTCTTTTAGTTGTGTCTGCGTGTTTGTGTCTCTTAGAATTTCTTGAACTTGAAAGATTTTTTTTTTTCACTTTATGGTACTGTAGGACCCATTCAAACGAATACCGCCCGTTCCAAAAAAAATATTATTCAATTAAGCGGGGTATTTTATAAAGCGGGAAAATTCTCTTTGCCATTTTAAATCGACAAATGAAAATAAACTAAGTAACAACAAAGCAGTATAATAATTAAGTGTATAATGAAAATTGTCAAACAACTTGAGTTCAGTTGCAAACCTTAGTTTTGGCACATTTTTTCACTAAAGGTATTATTTTTTGAAAAACTCTATAATAGTGGATTGCGTGTTCAAGATCTTTTTTATTTCTCCACATCTGCGGTGCTTCATATGTAACAATTTTGTGATGGACACAACAGAAATTAGATGAAATAATAGAAATGTATTGATGCAATTTTGAAGAATATTATAAATTTGCGTAATGATGAGCTATCTCCATTTGGAGAGGGGAGGAAGGCCGTGAGTCTCGAGAAATTTTCAAAAATGGCCCCTTGGCCAAAAAGTTTGAAGACCCCTACTCTAGAGTAAGATTTTTAGAAAAAAAAATTCAAAATTTTCTTTCCCATAATAAGTAATTACGGGTATATAGTCAAATGAAAACAAGTAATTACTCAGATATAGTCAAATGAAAGTCAGTAATGAAGTCAGTTCGAAGAAAACAAAGATATAAGAAAATGCTTGAACGCTTTAAGCTATGTTAATACCTTAGCATAGAGTTTAAACATTAAAACTCAACAATAAAATTGAAATTGCAGAAAGATAAAATGTAAAAGTAGGAATATTTACAAATCTGTGAAAAAGAAAAAAGAAAAAAAAAACATAAAATTTTCACAAAAAAAAAACATAAACATTTCCAAAAAAAAAATGCAATTTTTAAACCACTAATGCCTGCAACTTTTATAAGTAGGCATTATCAGTCCCAAGTCTGAATAAAAGTGTGAGGGGAAGATTTTTAAGGAAAAACAGTTCATTATGCAGTACATATTTTATTTTCGAATTTTTTCATTACTTTATATGCTTGAATTCTAGTGAAGGGCGGATACATAAATAGTTTTTGAGGAGAGAAACCGGAGAGTAAGCAGTACCCGCCCTACCCATACGCAACCGTTTATTTTCTTAAGTTAAAAAAAATATATATATTTCAAAGCTTTTTTTTTTTTTTAATTACTTATAAAATCAATTAATCTACTTTAAAGTACTGGAACATCTCACATCAAAGACGAAAGCAAAATATCAACATTTTAAGACAATTAACTGCTAAATTTTGTATAATATCTCCAAAATGCTATAATAATAGGCGGAATTACTTTAAAACGTTGTCATAATGACTTAAAACGACATTTAAAAAATAGATTATAGATCCATAGCCCTACGTTGAGTTTTTATATACATAGCTATTTTTTCGCCGCATTCAAAAGGCGTTAGATTTATTTAATTACAGAAATGATTTCATTAAAAAAACAGCTTCACAGTTGTAAGTTTCCAGAAATTCTTAATTCTCGAATTTCGAAGCAATTACTGTTTTGTTTGCAAAGCAATGATTCAGTTAATATTGTATTTTTGTAATACAATGTCGTTTACATTGTTTTGGTTTTGCCGAGCGTTTTGTTTAATTTTTCATTTTTTGTACTGAAAAAGAAATTCGTAATATCACAAGCTTCGTAGATTGAAATGGTTTTTTGAGGTACATAGTCAATTTTTTTAATCAATGAAGATTGAGGTCGAGTCGCGATATTATATACCTTTGTATTAATTGGCCTTTGTATTGCTTAGCTTTTGAATGTGTACGTTTCTTCTTTTTAATTCTTCTCTCTCTCTCTATCTCTCCTTTTTTTAATAATACACTGGCAGAAAGAAAAAGAACCCAACACCAAGAAAGACTTGTGTTAGATAAACGAAATTTGGTAGGCGTGTTTATACAACTGAAAGAAGACATCGATTAAAATTTCGCGCTCCGCGCATAAGTGTGGCGCAGCTGGCGTCACTCAGAACATGCAAATAAGGCTTGTGTTAAAAGCGTGTTGTGAAGCTCGTGAGTATTATTTTTCAGTGAAATTTGACGAATTGCGTTCATGTCAGCCAGGAATGCCTTTAGGAAGACGAAGAAGCCATTATCAACAGCTCACCGAGTTTAAATGAGGTCGTACAAGTTGGCTACGAGAAGGTGGATTTTCATTTCAAGATATTGCAGAAAGACTCGGGGGGAATGTTTCCACCATGCATGATTATTGGAAGCTATGGGCAAGGGATGGTACTACCTCAAGAAGATCAAGTTCCGAGCTGCCACGTGGCACGAAAGAGAAGGAATATCGCCGAATCTTGCGCACGGCTGTGGCGCATCGTACTGCATCTGCGGCTGACATTCGAGCTGCAGTTGGTACCGTCGTGATCCAAGGAACGGTAAGAAACTGTTTACTTCAAGGACAGCCCCGAGACAGGCAGCCTGTAGCCGGTACTCCATTGACTGCAAACCATTGCCTTTTCCGACGGCAGTGGTGCCACGACAGAGCTCACTGGAGGTCGGAGTGGAGATCTGTTGTAATTTTTGATGAAAACAGATTCTGAATTAGTGCCAGTGGTGGCTGTATATTGGTCAGATGGAGGCCAGGGGACCGCCTGCATCCAAGCGGTCTACGACCTAAACACACGGGACCCACACCTGGAGTCATGGTCTCTGGAGCAATTTCCTACGACAGCAGGGGCACTATTGTGGTTATCCCAAACTCACTGACTGAAAATTTGTCGTCAGTCAGGTAATTTAACCAGTAGTACAGCCCTTCATGAGTAGCATTCAAGGGGGAGTTTTCCAACAGGATAATGCTCGCCCTCACATCGCTACTGTAACGCAATGTGCTCTACAGAGTGCTGACATTGTAGAGAAACTGCTCGAATGGAGTAACTTTTGAACTATTATTTAATTATTCATTTTTTATGTTTGCATATTTGTTTTAAATTGATGGTTTGGCAGGTGGCGCTGCAGCGAAGTACCTGTTTGTTGTCTTAAAAGCACGCGCCACTTGCCAAACTTGGAGAGCCATTTGTTTTTCATGTAAGAAGCATGAAGCTAGATCTTCAAATGTTCTTCAGTTAAATAAAAATGCTATGAGTTCAAAACTGTCTCATATATGCCTGAACAAGTTGATCTTCTATCACACAGCTAAGTAACATAATTATTTTGATCCTGGATAATGTATGTTATGTATTCAAAGTTATTTAGTGTTGGGGTAGTGTTTCTTCTGATTTTGCGCGGTCAAATTAGTTAGGATTAAGATTTTGTTCTTTAGGATATGCATTCCCCAACAGACATGTTACCATGATCTGCAAAATCACAAGGTCTGTCTCCAATTAATAACGTATGGGATATCTTTGGACGGCAAGTCCAGCATCATCCACAGCCAGCAATGACCATCATAGAATTGACACAACAAGTGCAACAAGCATGGCACTCCATACCACAAAGTGGCATTCGGCACCTTTATGGCATAATGCATGCACGCTTGCAGGCTTGCCTTCAAAATTCTGGAGGTTACACCCTCTATTAAATTAACGTAATTTCACATTTGCACAGCATTTTCTTGAGCTTAAATTAGCCATTGATCTTGTACATTTAATCAATTAAACATGTTAACTAGACAACTGCATTACCCAAATTTCATTACTCTACAGTAATTTTTTCTTGGTGTTGGGATTTTTTTTTCCGCCAGTGTAGTTGAAAAAATGTTACTAATATTGAAAAAAATACTTTATTCATTTGGGGGGTACGTGCCCCCTCTGCAATAGCACGAAAATGAAGATCATTTTAAGTTATTTTAAATTATCGATACTTAAAAGAAACATGCACGAAAAATTAGCTACGCATGAAAAAATAGGGTATATGGAGGATGATTTATTCTGGACAATGTAAGCAATGGTTTATCGGACACACTCGAGTTGCGCACCGAGCAACCCTAAGAAGGGGTTGTCCAGCAAGAGAAGTTATCGCTGAGCATGATTTGTGCCCTTACTTCCCCCCGAACCAAGAATTATCTCAAGTTCGCAGGGGTTGCCACTCGTGCATCTTTATCAATAAAAGTCTCGTTGGCGAAGATAAGTGAAACGTAAATTGAATTTATTTTTAACGCGTTTGAAAAAAAAAGTAAAAGACAATTAATTGAATTTTTAATTAAATTTCTTCTGTTCACCTGATTTCTTTTGTACAATTTGACCTTTTTGGAAAAGTTTAGGAGTGTACAAATATCACGGAATTGAAGCTTTGTCACAGATCCGGACATCAGCGGATTTTATGGGGGTTGGGGAAGGGGGCTCTCCTAAAGAAGCAAAATTAGTTTATCTGCACCATTAAATATTTTTTATTTATGTCTTCACAACACGAGTAGGAGGTTAAACTATTTAGCATAGACAAAACATATTTGAATAAAATCAATTTGTTTTGCTACAATAAAGCTGACTAATTTGGAATTCAAGGGTACTTAATATCGTGAATGTATATGTGAATTATCGTACTATTTTGGTAAGACTATAAAGTTAGGCAGCTAATTAGCTTGAAACGATTTACGACCATATTTGAAGTGAGTTAGTATGTAATGTTTCTGAGCATTAGGCTTTAAGGATTTTTTTAAAAACATTTTAATGGAGCCTCATGAGGACTTTTTTTTTCAACCGTAAAAAATAAAACTTTTGTGTTTTGAACCAAAAACTATTTCTGTATCTGTCCCTGGTTCTAGTCATTTCAAAAATACGATACCGTGACTTTAAAAAACTTTCTTGTAGCTGCGCTGTTAAGTAATGGGCGATTCTCTGTAAACTGGTAATTAGCTGTCCGAACTGAGCATTTTAAAAATAATAAAGTGTAATAAAGTAATTATCGCTCTTAATACAAGTAAAGCATTAATACTTTGTGGCCCAATTGTATTTGGAGTGATAACAATTGAATTTTTTTTCTAGAAATTATCTAAGCGCCAAAAACAGTCCCCTGGCTGTCCCAATCCCATAGTCTAACTGTTAAAGATAGTATTTCAAAAAACCTATTAACACTACATAAATTTGGTAATTAATATCTAAAAATAGAATAATGAAGCTATATTTTTCTTATGAAATAAGGTATAATTACGTATTTCTAAAACTTAAAATTGTCATGTAAATTCTGTCCGGAGTTTTTTCAAACAGTCCCCTGCAACAAATTCAAAGCTGTAAATACGAAAAATCTATAACTTTTGCAAATTCTTTTTGGCATGAAGTTTAAAGTAATCAGTGGGAATTTGCCGAAATCGCCTAGAACGGCGCTGAAACACTACTTTGCTTAGTTTGAGAGCCACATTTGTGATGAAAGTATGCATCAGGGTCGTTGCGAAAACAGTCCTGTGGGAAGCGATTTTATTAATGTCAATTAATTTAATTATAAAACATATTAGTTATTATGTCCACGATTTGTGCCTAAATTTATAGGTAGTCTCGTAACTAATTATGTTCCAATAGTTTTGCAGATCTTACGCAACAAAGCGCAAAAACAGTCACCTGGCACAGTCCCCTGCCTAGTTATACTAGGCGGGGGACTTACCCCCTGTCATGATTTATCGGAGAAACACAAACTTCAATTGGTCCTCTTTCAAAATAAAGTAATTGATTCATTTTCTGAGCAATAGTATTATAATTATACGAACATTTCAAAAAACCGTGCCCGGACAGATTTCGTGTGAAAAATGACGAGTTTACAGAGAATCGCCCTAATCACAAACCAATAGTTGTAGTAAATATAGAGTTCATCCTGACCTGCTAACGCTTTCCCAAATTTTGACGAAACCTGTATGTTCGCATAATTTTAGGATCGCCTATTAGTTTTAATAAAATTTTGATATTCCGATTTATTTGAATGCTTAATCATTTTCTTTGACCATTAACAAGTTATATAGCGATCAAATAAAATGTGTCGAGACGCATTTGAAAAAATGTATAAATTATTGACTTAAAATCTAAATTTAATATTATTTTTGGCCACATAATTCGCACGGTGTGTGATGATGTTTAAATCATATATTCAATAGTGGCACTTGGCACATAATTAAAACCTTTCTGTTTAGAAGAAAATCCGCCAATAAATATAACATGATCAATGTTTTAAGAGAATTGTAGAGTTTGAGAATAAATCGGTTAAAAATAATATTACACAAAACCTTGATTTTTTACTAAGCTATATTTTATTGTGTCATTTCTGTTTTCAAGGTACGGTACAAGTAGAAGTACGTACGCTTGTTTATAACACATATTCACTTTTTATCCGTCATCTTCACAATATGGAAGGAACATGTAGTTACTAATTTAGTTCTGAGTTATACAGCAATGCATAATCAAGTTAACTTTTAAACCAAAGAAATAGAAACAATTGTGTACCACGTACGAACCACGTCGTACATCTAATTCCCCCAATTGCTATACTCATTCTTTAAAAGAAAAGTAGGAGAAAGTAATTTGTTCTAAAACTACCCGTTCCTTCCTGGTAATGTTTTTAGTAAAGGCTTTTAGGGAATTTGCACCTGCGTTTACAATTCTAGAAACGTTCCAGCTTAATCTCTGAATACAGAGGCGTAGCAAGGGGTGGGCGAATCGGGCGACCGCCCAGGGCCTCGCGCCTCCCGGGGCCTCGCATCTCCACTTTGCCCCGAATTTTTCTCCATTCGAACTTTGTTCCGAGACAAATTTTTACAAAGTATTCTCGAATCATACAGTTGAAAACACTATTTTTTTCGTCAAAAATTAAAAAATAAAACCCTCGCTTCGAACTTTTGTGCGTCTTCTCTTATTCACTGTTCACAGTTTTGGCCGATTTTTTATCTGCATTCAATTAAAGAACATCTGCCCCCCCCCCCCCCAACCAGGCCAGTGGAACAAAGTGTCACTTTTTTTTTTTTTTTTTTTTGAAGGCGATGCCGCATAGGGCCCCAAAACAGACTAAAATCAAAAGCACGGATAGGCCTGATTGAAATAAAAAAGCCCGAGAGCCTGATTGAAATAAAAAAGCCCGAGAGCCTGATTACTGAAGGCCTCCTGCTTTTTAGGGGCCTCTAAATAGTTAAAATTGATTTAGCCAATGGCTGAAATTGTAACAGGGTGGCCACAGACCTGGAAAACAGGGAAAACCTGGAATTATCAGGGAATTTGAAAATTCTAGAAAAATCAGGGAATAATCAGGGAATTTGGAAACAAATCAGGGAAAATTAAATCAGAGCTCAAGTCCATAATTTTTCAATACTGAAGTATCAAAAAAGATTACATATTTGCTTATTTAAGGATTTAAGGATATTTTAGAGACTAACTAAAAAATTTTTCAAATCCATAGTGAATTATTCATAAACAGAGTCGTGAAAGTGTAATTGCTGGCAGTTTCTGGAGTATGGAGAGTTAAAGGGGATGGAAAGTTTGGGATATCTTCCCGGGAATGTTTTGAAAAAGTTGAAGTCTAAAAATTTCAGGCTGATTTTCGTGACGTAAAACTAGAGGGGTACAAGTGGCTGTTTTTTGACGAAATTACAAAACTGCAGCATTACAATCCCAAATTTAAGCAATCTTTGGGGAACTTAGGAGAAGGGTTTCGACTGTTGTAACTTAAAATTTAAAAAAATCTAAAGCGTTAAAAGGTAAATTTTAGACTACTTTGTAAAACTGAAAGAGAGAGGGGAGTCGCAGACTTTTTGCCGAGAAATGTTTAAAACTAAAATAGGGGAGGGGTAAGACTTTTAGTATTTAGTGATGTAAAAGTAAAGAGAGGGTTAGGGTGCTTAGGAAAGAGGGAAAGTCTGAACGTAGACATTTGGATTATCTTTCGTGAACTTATAGGAAGGGGTTCAGAGGTACTATGTTTCAGACTATCTTTGGTTGAATTCAAAAAAGGGGAGGATATCTCTAAAAATTTTTTTAAACTGAAATCCTAAATCTTTTAAGATGTTTTAGGCATTATTAAGATAAAGGGCAAAGAAGATTTTTGTTAGAAAAATCCAAAACTAGAGTCTTAAAGATGTAATTATCAGCGATCTTTCATGAGCATAGGGCTTTGGGATTGTTCTGGAAATGTTTGAAGTTGGATTTATTGCTATTTTTCAGTGACTTAACCCTTCACTGCACGGTGTGCCAGATCTGGCACAAACCAAATAAACCCTCATATATTCCTATGATTTTTAAATGCAGTTAAACTGAGCTTTGTGCCCCTTCAGGAACATTGCTGTAACAGTTTAGTGTGATTTTTATGCACTAGTTAGTTGCACTAGTCTAGGTATTACAGTTCTTGCTTTTGAAAGAAAGAGTGTCTGCATTTCCGTTAGAAGTGTGCTTAGTCATTATTTCCTTTGTTCTAAAAATGTTTAAATACACTTAGTGGAAAGTTTGTTTATACCACTTATGGCACAAAACACATTGCAGATTACTACACTTATCGGTATACAAAGCATATGCTATGTGCTTTGTGCCATATATAGAACAAACAATTAAAACATCATTTTTGGTGCACATTTTTAAGATTAATTTTTTTCTTCATTTTTCCTGAACTCAGGGCTATTTAAAAGGTAACAAATGATTTTTTTCATGAAAATATAAAAAATCATGCAGAGAAGGGTTAAGAGACAGAGAGTATTCGTTAGATGTCTCCCGAATTTGTTTTGAAATTGCAGTCTTGAAATTTTAGGGGGTGTAAAGACTAATACTAGAGGTGGGCGCTCTTCCAAGAAAAAATTCTAAAACCGAAACGTTAAAAATCCAAATGTAAGCCATCTTCTGATGGATTTAGGAGAAGGGGTTTGAGGGCTTTCTCTCAAAAAAATGTTTGAAACTGAATTATATTAAGTATCTTTAAGTTATCTTAGAGTGGCTCAAGCAGAAGAAATTTTGAGGCTCTTGCCCGAATTTTTTTTAATTGAAGTTTTAAACCTTTTAGTTTTGTGATGGATATATAGAGTGAAAAGAGTCTGTTCAGATAAAATCTTAAACTATGGGCTTGAAAATACTTATTTGGGCCATCTTTGTTGATAGTAGGTGAATTCAAGGATTTTCTTCCTGAATGGTATGTATATTATGCTATTTTATGGATTTCTTTTAATGACTCAAGGAGGAAGGATTTGAGGTCTCTCTGCCGAAAATAATTTGATTTAAAATAGAAGGCATAAAACTTTGAGGACTGTTTGGTGAAGAAATAGTATGGCTTATACGAATTTGGCCGTTTTTGGTGAACTTAGAGGAAAGGGTTTAGGCTTCTCTCTTGAAAAGTTTTCTTATCCGACACATGATATTAAAATCACTATTTAAGACCATCTCCAGGTGTTTTAATAAGGGGGGAGAGAGGGGTGTGTGTGTGGTATTGAAAGTTCAATTTTGTCTTTTGGGAAGTTAGAGGAAAGAGTAGAGATGGAAGATGCAATTGTTTCCTCAAAAGTTTTTAAAACTAAAAAAAAATGTTCAGGCTCTCTTTGGAGATGTTGGAAGTTTCGTAAACTAATAGTTAAAGGAAAAAGAATCCTTGTGTGTGTGGGGGGGGGGGGTAATGATATTTTTTAGTGCTGTTCAATTAGTCAAACTGACTATGTAGCTTCATATTTTCTTTACAAATTAGCAGTCTCAATAGCCTTGTTATTGTTGCTCATTTTTTTACATAAATATAGTGAATGAAGTAGTTTATACAGCCAGACATATCAAAGTATCAAGGAAGAGCAGAAATTAAGCTTCAAGAGCATGAGAAACGAAAAAAGAGAAATCAGGGAAAATTTTAGTTATACAGGGAAAAATCAGGGAATAGTCATCAGGGAAAAAGATTCTGTTCTTCCTGTGGCCACCCTGTGTAAGGTTGACTAGATAGAAAACCTAAAAGCATAAGCTTTGTGTCGGGAGGGGCCCCCAACTTGCTGGACACTTACTCTTTTAAACATGAAGTTTTCCGAAATCAACACGAAAATCACAGCCAGAATATCATTTATAGTTATTTTCATTTATTTCATCTTAGTAGAATTCCGACTTGTTTGGGGTGGAGGGAGGGGGGGAATACAGGCCCTCCGTTAAAAATTTCAATGTTTTACACCTGAATGTTTACAATATTATGACGAAAATCGTCAAAAAGAATTCTTCAGTTTATGTTACCCATAGCCAGAATCCAAGGGCGGATCCAGCTTGTAGTTAAGGACGGGGTCATTTTCGGAAAGGGCAATTTTTGAACAAAAATGGGGGTGTTTGGCAGTTTTTTTCGTAATATTAGACTCAAAAAATGCAGTTTTATGCTATATTTGGTCGCTTAAGGGATTGAGGGGGGGTCATGACGCCTCTGAGCCCCGCCCTCCTTCTGGATCCGCGCTTGCCAGAATCACCGTTTGAAAGTGTTTTGGTCAAAAGAGTCCTTAGGATTGCCAATAATGTTAAATGCAAGGCCTCAGGGGGATGTGCTTCCCCTCGCTGCTCCGGATTTCACACCGCGTTTTATTACACCCAGAGCCTGATTTAACAATAGGCCTTTTTGTACGCCCCCCCCCCTGCTCAGGGGACTCTTTAAAAAATTTCATTAAGATTTTAAATTACATGGAAATGTTTTTCTGAATAAACTCATCAACAGAAACAGGAAAATAATAATAATGTTTAATTAGTATTAATTGTTAGTGAAGTTTAGATAGCATCCCATGTGAGTAGTTGTAAGGTGTGTGTGGCATAAGTTGAATACAGATTGAATGACACCGCAGCCTATAGCAATGTAAGTGAACTGTTTAAAAAAAAATTGTGACCCAACAGTTTTTTCTCAAATTGTACCAGTAAAGTAAACTCCGCAAATTGGACGGGCTACTGTCCCAAAATTTCTTAACCAAGCCCAGTACACACCATTCACACGGTTGAAAGTGTTCCCCCTTTTATTCAGGCGCTGTAATTTGTAGATGCTAATTTTTTTTAGATAAATTTTTGATCAATTCGTAAACGTTTTTGATTTTAAGTTTTTCTCCTGAAACAAATCAACTGCCAAAAAACTTGCACTAATGTTGCAATGCACTGTTGCAATATCAAACCAGACTTGATGCACAGCCGATCTTTTACATTGTAATATCAGTAAAATTTAGAATGATTAAGTATTTATTTGCAGTTTTATAAGTTATAAATTTATTCCATATCTCATCAAAATATTGTGTCAAAAAATTAAATGTATCAAGCATTTCAAAGTAGTTCAAATTACGCCCAAAAATATATGTAGTTATTTTCTATTGTGTGTTTTATCTCAAATATTTTTAAAAATGTATAACATTTTAATTTTTATGATTGATAACAAATACGAGAAGGTTTTCTTCTCTTATCATTATTATTATTTTTTTTTGCACAGAATAGTTGAATAACTTAAACTGGAATCAATCTCAAAAGTTGGAGGGGGGCTGGGGGCCTCGCAAAATTTATTCGCCCAGTCTTAATTTTGTTCTTGCTACGCCACTGTCTGAATACTACTATTGTATGAGGTTCATACCTCCCTCTAAGTAGAATTGATAAGGCTCCATACATACAAAAGAAGCATTCTTACTTGATATTGTAAGCAGATTTTTGTGTGAGACGTTTTAAAAGATAAGAACAACCTGTAACAAATCAAAAGTGAAATTATAGGTGACTTTTTTGACCTCAGAAAATTTGGAGGTCAATAGCTCGTACATTTTACAGTCTTTTTCAAGACTAATTCTTCTGTTTCGTTTCATTTCACTCATTTGATTGATGGATGATTCTCATATGTATAGTAGCAAAGGTACAATGTTATTTTTATATAACAAGTATAAATTCCGTTCAGTAAAACGTATAACGAAAGTTTCCATTCAAGATTCAGTGCTTCCGTCAATGCACCTCACCCGAACATTTTTGAATTAATAAAAAACTTGAAACTTGCTCAAACTGATACTAAACAGCATTCGCAGCGATGATGAACAAACTACAAATAACAATACTAAACAAAAACAAGATTTTGTTCAAGAAAAAATGTCATAACTAGAAAACAATAAGTTGGATGTGTTA